>JAKVQY010000404.1:0-14591 GCA_030463045.1 Geotrichum macrosporum
AGTAGCATCAATCTTTTCATTACTTGTTTAACTTGAAACACTTGGATGGCAGGAACAGAAGAAAAATAACAGAGAAATACCTGAAACAAGCTATCAATAGGAGAGACACTATAATATCTGGTGGTATGTTGATCAATTTAAATCTAGTTAAGCTGAATTATGGCCATTGTTTTAGTTGAAGACTTCTAATTACGGACAATCAAATTTTTCTTTACTAGGCTTTTAAAGCGGATAAATTTGCAATAAAGAGTTGCAATAGTCAATAAATAATTGCAATAGTCAATAAAGAATTGCAGTAGTGAATAAAGAATTAATGACAAGTATATAAGTTAAATTCAAAAAAATTTCAATTTCTGTTGTATTAGTTCTTTGTGAGATTATGCGTCTGCACGAAAATCAGAATGCGGTAAGTCTACAAAAGTTGGTCTTATTTTAACTCCGAAGTAGCAAAATACCTGACCCTTGAAAGTAATAAAAATTTCTCAAATTTAATGGTCATTTTCTAAGATTAGCATTAAGAGATTATAATGATTTCTGTATTTCTTTACGGTGTCTAATTGTGCCTAATTTGAAATAAGCGGGAATGCTATAAAGCTAGAAAAAGTTAAATTGAGGCTCATAATGGTTGACCGCACAAAGAAACTAATTTAGATTCCTTTCAAATATTGCTTCCTGAAAATAAAAATTGTATATAAGATCTCGCATTTTATCAATTGAAGTATTACAAAAAGTTACATTTCCAAGTTACGGAACAAAATGACTACCACACTGACACACTCACCGCTTCCAAGCTTAAGAACCTCCAAGTTTTCAAAGGATTATAAGAATTCTGCAAAGTCTACTTCTGAAAAATCTTTAAAGAAATCTTCCAAAGGATCCAATGCCAAATACCGTCCATTAGGCTATCTGGAAACCTATAGCAGCTTCCGTCATGACATGAAATTTTACTCTGGCGTGATAATGTCTGGCGTATTTACTCACGGTCCCTCCCAAAAGCCTCTAGAAAAAAACCAGCTATACGCGGCATTGCGAATTGTAATTTTGAATAATCCAAACCTGTGTATTTGCTTGAGGAATCAGAGCCGCGACAAGCCAGGATTCGCATTGTTGGATGAGATTGACTTGGAAAACCATGTTATTTGGTTGCCACGCCCAAAAGGTGAGGGAGAACAAGTTGAAATACATTCAAAGTTCCTGTCCATGGAGTTTAAAAATTTAGAATCGGTCCCTCCTTGGCGTGTTCTGGTCACACCAAAGGTTAAGGGAAACGAAGCATTATTTGTCGACGGCACAGAAATTTCCTTTTACTACCACCATTCACTCGGCGACGGGATGTCAGGAAAGATTTTCCTAACATCACTGTTGGAATCTCTCAACAATCTTGACACTCATTTTTCGGAAAGCTTGGGACAATTGGCAATAGACGAAAAAAGTGGAATGTGTGACAAAATTGTAGAAATTCCAGAAACAATGACTGTGCACAAAAATTTGGAGCAGATCCTCAAGATGCCTCAAACAATGAGGCATATGGTAAAAGTAATATCACGCGAGTTTGGAATGGTCAAGCTCAAAGGACTCTGGACAGGCGCCCGAATCAGTCACAACTTTTCCAGTTTTCCAGTGACTAAAATTGAGCGAATCAAGGTACCAGCTCACAAAATGCAGGCCTTGCTCAGCGAATGCCGTCGCCAGAAAACATCAGTCACATCGCTACTATCCGCACTAGCGTTGGTCGCTATCAATGACGCTGTTCCGGAGTTTTCTGAAAAGGGAAAGAAACTCACAAAGTTGTCATGCACGATTCCACTCAATCTGCGTCCTATTATTGACCATAGTGAAATTGGGCCTTCCTCCATGGGAGATTACGTGGCGAGTATAGAGGTACCATTTGACCGCAGCAGCCTAGCAGGCGATAATGAGTCCAAACTCAACAATGAAAGTCGTATACCAGGAAACAACTCCCACGAAAATGTGTGGAGCACGTCCAGACAAATGCGACAGAAGCTTGAGGAAAGGATAGCTAAAAAAAATAAAGATCTAAACGTTGGGCTGATCAAGTATGTCGGCAGCATGCGCAGCTTTTTGAAACAGAAAATCGGCATCTCAAGAACCAATACTGTTGAGGTTTCAAGCATTTTGGTTGAACCACCCAAAGATGGCCAAGACCCCAAAGGCCACGCTCGATCCATCTCTGCTGCCACGCAGGCTACACTGGCGCCACCTCCATCATGGTCGTTGTCAGACTTTGTATTCAGTCAGGGTGCATCAATTGAAGGTTCTGCCATTAATTTGAGCACTATATCTTATAAAGGTGGTGATTTAATGATTTCTTTCATTTGGGCCAGTGAAATCATTGCCGATTCGCTCGTAAAAGAGGTAGTGACCAATTTCAAAGAAACCTTGGAAGAAGTATGGTTAGATTCTGTATAATGGAATAAGAGGTTATTGATATATAATATACATTTCATAAGTATTACAATTTGAATGCGAATTGACCTGAGGCCAGAGTAGCATATAGCACCGTCTTGTTATAGAACCAAAGCGTAAAGTAAGCGCAGAACGAACTGGAAACCGTTTTTTTTCTTTCTTTTTTTTGTTGGTGGCATAGATCAGGGCAAGGGCTTTTTATATGAAAACAGCGCTTTTTCCAGGTATTTTTTTTTTTTTCTTTCCTCACGAATTTCTTCAACTATCAGCAATTTATCTCACCTCCTTCTTTTATCTCCAATATTCTATTTTCCACCTTTTCTTCAATATATATATAACTGACGATTTCCTCTTTTTTTTTGGCCACTTTTCATACCGATACCACCATTTAGTCCTCCGAGTTCTTCACTTAGACGCAACTTTTGTTGAAATAGTTTCTCAACAAACTTTCAAGCCTTAGTCATGAGCCCTCAGCAAGCCGCGTCTTCAAAGAAGCGAAGCGACCTCTACACAACCGCTGACCAGCCATACTTCACATCCATTCATCATATTTTGGAAAACGATGATAGAGCAACGACAAATCCAGAATCCCTGGCGTACTTTGGGTTGGGGAGAAAACAGGACCCTGAACCCCAGATCAACGATTTTGATTCTTTCGCCTTTACTGAGGACTTAAATATTGACATGTTCAATAACAGTGAACTCTGCATGCCTCTTAGCGAATTCCCCGAGTCCAATCAAGCTTCCTCTGCATCTTCTTCTACCTCATCTTCTCCTAGTGGTGATAAACCCCCATTACTGAAGTCGGCTAGTCCGAGCTTACCGCATAGATCACCATTCTCTCAGTCTAAGAATATGTCAACCTCTTCTTCCCAAACTTCTATTTCTACTCCAGATAAGAAACCCTCCGCAGTTCTTTCTAGCTTTCAATTTGGCCGAGAAATAGCTTTGGGGGACTCAGCTCCAAATCCCCCAGTAACCGCCCCTCGATCCGAATCCACGCATCCTCCCCATTACATGCCAGACTTTGATCCTGGTGACTGGAAAGTCAGTCATAGCTTGAAATATAATCTTCATGTACAAGATGTACCTTCAAAATCCAGAGTAGAAACGCAAATAAAGCTCTTGATGAACTTCTATCCGCCACCGTCCGAGACTATTCTACACCTTCCAGCCGACACTATTTCTAAACCAAAGCTTCAACTTCGTGCCCCATTTTCCCCAATTCCTTCCGCTCTATCCTTGGATACTATCGTTGTCTGTGAGAGCGATCATGGCAAACATGTCAGTATTTGTCAAGGCTGCATGAAACGTGAACGCAAACGGGCGTTTCGCAAAAAGGAGCGGTCACCTATTGAAGAAGCCCATTGGAGTCTCGAAACTGAGAAGCGGGCCATTGTTTTTAACTGTCGTGAGGTAGTCGATTTTGGACCATTAGTTCCCATTAATGTAGATGGCAAGGTAGTGCAAAGTCAGCAGATTGAGCTTCCTATGCGTATGGCATGCTATTGTCGACATCATGGTGAAAAGGCTGGCTTTCGTGCCCTGTTTATAGTCCGAGATTATACTGGCAAAGTAGTGGCGCGTGGCTCAACTAAATCAATCATGATAACTGATGACCACAAAGCGGTTAACCTTAAGCCTACAGTTGGTGTAAAGCGAGCTAGTATGGAAGACGTAGAGGTTCCACGGTCTCTTACACCTGAGATGATACCTGCTCGCAAACGCAAAGTAGTACCTTCTCCCGGGACAACATATTTCTCAACAGCAAACGCTTCTCCCAAGTTTTCTCCCGCAACCCCGACCTTTGACTTTAATCTTCAGTCGCCAGTGTCTCCCCAGCCAAATGATTACCAAAGAACTGCTTCACTCGACAACTTAAGTGTACTAATGAGTCGTCCTACAAGTGCCATTCCTTCTCCTAAAGAATCTACATCTAACGTTGTTTCTCCAGCTAAACAATCTGCAGATGAGTGGACTCTCCAGGACAATCTTCCTATTATTCAGCGAATTATCCCTGCGTCAGGGTCTATTAGGGGTGGAATTGAAGTGACTCTTCTTGGTTCTGGCTTTGTGGAAGGATTAGTAGCGAAGTTTGGAGAAAATAAATCCATGTCTACCAATTGTTGGAGCCTGAACACTATTGTGACACATCTACCACCCTCACGGATAGCGGGCCCTGTTGTTGTCACATTTGAAGGCTTTGCTATGCCTGACCCTCAAGTTTTTTCGTACTATGACGATACTGATCGTCAGCTCATTGAGCTTGCATTGCAAGTTGTTGGTATTAAGATGAATGGACGACTGGAGGGTGCCAAAGATATTGCGCTGCGCATTGTGGGTGGTAGCACTGGTCTCGACTCTGCAAATGTTCAGATGTTGCAAAACGCCACTGGATCATCAACGAATCGTGCAACTAGTTTTGCATTGGATGAGTTAGAAGGGTTGCTTTTAAAGTGCCTTGCCTTGGTTGATTCATATGTCTCTGATTATACTCCCAATTGGCAACTTTCAAACGCCGAGGGACAAACAATGCTTCACCTTTCTGCAAGTTTGGGTCTTGAAAATTTTGCAAAAGCTTTGCTTGATCGAGGCAGCCGTCTAGATATTCAGGACAAGAGTGGTTATACCGCATTGCATTATGCTGGTTTACATCGGAACGAGTCCTTAGTTTCAGTTTTTCTTGACCATGGTGCTAATCCTCAACAGAGAACGTATACCGGCCAAACTTACGTTCAGCTTCGAGAATCAGAATGTGTGATTGCGCCCGTTTCTCATCGCTCCTTTTTGTTTAAGGGTGGTTTAGATTCTAACGCTGATGATTCCGATTTTGAATACGAAGATGAATATCCCGAATCAATCGAAGAGGAGGAGGAGGAGTCAGCCCATCAATCGCCCCGTAGCTTTGCAGCTTTTTTGGCATCCTGGCGTGATGCTGCAGTGTTTCGTCGCTCAACTTCGCCGTCGGACGACGAAAACCCAGAGCTGAACTCCTCAGACTCAAATTTTTGGGATCTAATTTATCCTAATACGGGTGAGCTTTGTCGAAATGATCGCAGTAATAGCATAACTAGTGGCAGCACAGTTGTTGCGGCACCACCGAGCTACGAAGAAATTTTTCCAGCTGGGTCCTCTTCCAACGAGGATTACTCTGGTGCCGCATTGATTGAGGAAAAGCCGATTACGGAGAGAGTTCTTTTAGACTCAAAGACTGCTAATACTAATGCTAATGCTAATGCTAGTGCTACTGTTGAAGAGCATTTGAAAGAGCCTTCTGAGGACGAAGTCCTGGCAGCTTGGAAGGACAAGAGAATGAAGATTCAAAATGATCGCATGTTTCTCTACTTTTGGCTCCCAGTGTTTGTCTTTATTTTGGTATACGTATCCATGAGGACCATCTCGGTGTTTGATGCAATGGATGCTTCTGTGATCGGTACACACTTGCAACAAATAATCTTGATTCTTGTTTACAAATGTTTCCTCAGTACCAAGAACAAGCTCATTGAACCTGCTGTTGAGGGTGTGGGCAGGCTCATAGGTCAACAGCAGGTTAAAGATGTTTCTGTTGACTTTTGATTTTGAAATCTGATTTTTTTTCTGCTTTCGATTGATATTTATATTTATTTAATTTTTTTTATAACGATGTCATTTATTATTCTCTATAATTTTTTAAGAATTTGCTTCTTCTATTATATGTAACTAAATTTTTGTAGTGAATTACCATTTCTGACTTATTTCTGTGACTTACTGATAAAATAAGCAGTACTCTCCAACATCTCTTCAATATTTAATTCACCATGTTCATGTATCAACTCAGTGTAAACACACTCTTCAACATTCAAACAGTGATTTATTATTAATAATCAATGTCTTGTTTTTCAAACATGAGATAAGGATTAAAAGGCCAATATATAAATCTGAAAGTTATAAGCAAACGAGAAGGAAGAAGGATATCAGTATATGCTAATCTAGCATTTATGCCGAAATCTTTGCAAAAAAAATAAAATAATATTTGGTAGCTAGGCGAAAATGCAGTGGTAATCTTTTTTTTTTTTTTTGTTTTTTTGGTTTAACTATAGTGAAGGATCAATCTTCTTTTCTTTCACGGAAGTGACTTTTTCAAACTCCACTGTACTTGTTTCCAATATCTCGTCTTCATCTGTCCTTTGTTCCAATGCATGTAACTGTGATTGTGACTGTAATGGTGTTGGCTCTGAAAGTGTTGTGACATGTAGACCTTCGTCGTTTCCTTCCAGACCAACCTGTTGTCCAACATTAACATTAGAATTTTCATCCAATTTCCTCCGTTTTTTTGAACCTCCTGCTTTCGCCGCTTTTCGTGCACGTTCGGCAAGTGCTTTAAAAGTCTCGTTCTGCGCTTTTGAATATTCCCGCGCATCTTCAAGGACGCGGTTGTTTTTTCCAGTCACCACTGCATTGCTGGAGTCCCCATTACTGATTGTCTCTGCTATATTCTGTCGCTCCTCCAGCAGTTGCCGTTGTTGCTCTTGTATTAAATTCTCCCACTGCTGTAAATCACGCTTTAACTCTCGAAGTCCGCGAGGATGAAGCATATCACAGTTGGCGTTCCAAATATTGATCCATTCAGCTTCACGGCGAACCAAATCACTTTGTGTACCATGTACAGGAATTCCTAGTTTTTGAACACGCGCACGTAGGTCTTTAATTTTCAGATTAGTCGTACCTGGCTTCGGAAGTTTTTTTGGTGGCTCAGCTGGTTTTTGTTGGCGTAGCTTCCGTTGTGGGAATAATAATGACGATGGTGGTTGTGTTGTCTGCTGCTTAGAAGGAGGACTAGAGAGGCATTTCACGAGGTGTTGAGTTTCAATCTCAGTTACAGTAAACATTTCGTTGCAAATGGGACATGGCGCCATAGGTTCAGTTTCATTAGAAGCTGACACAGTTTGATTGATTTCCAATACCTCAACTTCCCTAGACCTGTTCTCTTCTTTTAACGGACTGACCGCTGGTGTAATCTTCTTAGGCTGTTTCAGAATGCCCATTAACTTTTCTCGCACACCCATGAACCCTTCAATCGCCATCTCCAACTCCCGATTCTTTCTCAACTGCGACTCGCTGCCGGCTCTCAAACACATTGGACATCTTGCGTCCGCCGAAAACTGCCTGCGAATACACAAAGAGCAGAATGTGTGGGAACAGCAAGCAGTCATCATAGGACCGCGTGCAAAATCCTTACAAATATGACATCGCAACGCGCTATCCAAATCTTTAACTCCAGGAATTAAACTCGTCAACCAATCGGAGGGATCACTAATGATTGTGTTTGTTTCCACTGGTGAAGTGCTACTTTCGTAGTTGTTGGGCGACAAAAGTGAGGGCCATGTTTTCTGGCGGTCATGATTGTTGCCTGCGGACAGTGATTGACCTCGAATCTCGGCAGCGGCAGCGACAGCTGCTTTTCTTGGTGACTGGGTCCTCGTGAACCGGTCCATTTTTCATAATCCTTCTTATGTGTTTAAAGGATTCTACAATAGCTAATGAGAAACCCAAAAAGATTTTAGACGAAAAAGAAAAAAAGAATTTAGTGAAGTTTTTTTTTTTTTTTTTTTTACTTTCTGGGCCGCGTGTTAATCACGTTGTCTACTTTGGGATAAAAGACTGTCTATAAATTAATAAAACTCGCGTTCACATATTACACATTTAAATGACATTATTTAATTATTAGTACCTATAATTCCTATCAGCACCATGTAAAAACTGGTGGCTTAGTCGTAACTGTTTGAAGCCTTTCTACAATCACTCTTTGAGAAGCCTGTGGGCCTTCAGCGACCGAGAATCCCACGTTGTTAACCCAACCTTGTCTCTGCGCCTCTGCAGACTGAACTCCAATTTCTGTATCGTCTTTCGCAGTGTTTGGACTTCCTGATGCATGCACATCACTGATGAGCTCATCAAACATGTTGTTATTCGGTCGTCTCTCGGGCCCCGTATTGGTTTCTGACCCCCCTATTTCCCTATATCTCGCCTCTAAACTCAACGAACTTCCCGGGGCTCGCCGGCCTATCTTGGGCACTGAAAGGCGGTTTTCAGATGAGAGTGCTCGGGTTACGCGAGTCAAAGTTGACCTCTTTAAAGTTGATGGCAACGTCTCTGATGTCTGTGGTGGGCGTGAGGAGGACCCGTGGTACTCTGGAAACTGCTGCTCTTCTTCACTGTCATAGTCATGGTCAACTTGTGTGCCGTCTTCATCGTCTCGGTAGGCGCTGGGTTGGTGAAACATGGGTGTTTCCATGGCATTTGACATGTTTGCATACGGTACATGTACAGGAACGTCCATCTCGTCGTCCCAAACCATGACTCTAGTCCGGCGAACTAGCTCAAGGGGACCTTGCGAAGGACTTTTAAGGGTTTCAACCACATTAAAAGCTTGGCCTTTCATAACAGCCCATTGCTTTTTCCACAGACGCTCCTGGAATTCACTATCTTGGCTGAATAAATGACGAAATACAAGTGTAGACTCTTCCCACCATTCTTGTGAGCAAAGCATTGGCAAAAAATGGTCCCTAGTACGCTGTGAAAATGGCTGGCCAATAATGGACAATGGAAGGAACAACCAGCCAAATGGATAAGACCGCCACTCATCCGGATGTTTCCAAGGAAATGCTAGGCCTGAATCGATGGCTCCTATTTTTATCCGAGGAATTTTTTTAACCTTAGGTTGGCCGTCATCACTCGCATCAATCAAATCGTTATTGGGAACTGTTTCCCATTCAACTTTGATCATCCAATTATCGAGACCTCTGTCCGTATTTCTCATAATATAATCAAGAATGACAAGCTTCTCCAACTCTTCACGAAATTGCTGTACAACTTCTGGTGTCCAGGCAAATACTGGCTCCTCGGCTTCTATTTGGGGCGTGGCATGGTCTGGTTGCAATGTGTTTAGTAATGGATGTTTTTTTAGAAAGACATCTGCTTGCTCATATCCATGTAGGAACAATTGGAAACTACCAACCTTATTGGGAAGCGGTTTTCCGTTACCGTACCGTCGTCTATCAAAAAATCGATAAAAGAAAGAAGTGGACGAAAGATAAACAATATCAGTAAAGGGAATTATGTGGGTGAGCAGCTGTCTATCTAACAGACTCGCTGCCGATTCACAGATGTATCCGTTATTCGGAACCAGACAAGGCCTGCCAAAAAAACATGGAAACAAGTTTCGATGAAGCCATTTCGTCCATTTCGGGGATAGTGGTCCATAGGGTTCTTCGTCCTTTGGCTTGAACACTCCCACAACTTTTCCAGAGGCATCATACATGAAATAAGACCCGGAGCTTCCCTGACTAATTAGTTTAGGGGCAATACCTAATTCAATAGCTTCTACAACAGAATCTACAATTGCGTCAAACTGAGTCTGAGACACAGGTCCGGTTGCTGCACAACCTTCCGGAGGCAAATGGAATGTCGAGTGTGAGGGAATACTTTTAAAAACTGAGTAGTAAATTTGGTTGAGATGTGGATTGTCTTGAAGCAACCGGGAGCGCCGGCCAGCTCTGTATTGCTGAAATTTGTCTTTAATGTCCTTAACAATTCTGTCTACAGAGTCATTGATAGCCTTGAGGGAAATTACTGACCGGGATCGAGCTACCACTCTTCTGTGGAGATGGTTGCTATCATCGTCCGGAAGTCTAAAATAGTCATTGTTTTGATGCCTGAACCGCCGGTCGCGAGAGCTGTGTGTACTACTGGGATCCCCAAATGGACCCAAAGTATCCTCTTCATCATCGTCGGCAAAGTTGTCTTTGTTGCTCGTAGGAGCACCGGGTGAAAAAGGTAATGGCTCGATATTATTTGCTTCTAACGCCTCGTTATCTAAATGAACAAAGATTTCGTCCTGCAAAGGTTTTCCTCCCGGTGAAAGGTCCGAGTCTGGGATAGGTTCAGTCATTTGTACTGCCGAAGTCAATTCAATGGAGTTGGTTTTTTTGGCGTCCTGCTGAACTGAAGCTTCATCCTCGTCCATAAGAACCAGCTCACTAAAACCCGTAGAGGGTTTATCGTTTGAATTTGTCGCCGACGTTTTGAATGGGGTTTACAAGGCAATCAAGAACTAGAGTTTTTATAAACTCCTATTAAGCTTGGTTGAGCGGCAGTGTTAGTTGGAGAAGATAGTTTAGGGAAAAGAACTTGGAAAATCTAGGAAATATATTGGGAAGAAATATATGGACATTTACGAAAAAAAAAAGCATGAGCTGAGTTACTTGAAATTAAACAAAAAACCAAAAAAAAAAACCAAAAATGATAACCGGCCAAAGAAATAAATAAGAACGTTATGATAACTGAGGAGTCTGGACATGAAGAAGAAAAAAAGAACCAACTGGAACTCATATAGATATATGTTCCTTTGGAAAATGCAAAAGTAGAGAAGTAAACCATTTCACTACTGTTAGCTGGGTCAGCTAGAAACTTAAAAAACGAATGAAAATTTTTTAAAAGACACCAGAGTCTACTCGTTCTCCATCGTACAAAAGCATGAGAAAACGGCCAATGTAGGTCCATTTCTTGCCAACGATAAATATGAAGCAGAGAAAATGGAACGCAGCTGAAAGAGAAACAATCACGGCAGAGGCAAACATGAAAACTAGGAATATGGAAGCTGCAGTTAATTTTGTAAACCACCAGTTTCCGTCGAAGCCAAGCTCAGTAGCTAGACTTGCAGTGAATCGCTGAAGCAAAGGGTCCGGAGTAGTGGCACTGCCAGACCAGGAGCCATAATATGAGAATGCTTCCAAACAACTCTTTAAATGTGCAAATGCAGGGACATTTAGAAGTTCAGGAAAGAGCTGGAACTTGATTAGAACCCAGCTCAGCAATCTAAATGCGAGAAATGGAGTGAGAATGAGACAGAGTGCATGGATCATGCGCTGATAGAATGGTATTCGCAGTGTGTGTACACGCCCGTCGATGTCAGCGCGGTGAGGCTCGTTGTCTGCCGGGCCTATCGGATGCTCTATAAAATCAATCATGTCGTCTAAATTCAAGCCGTCTTCTGGACGCGCAGTATTGAGATATTCAAAGCGATCAGTACGTTGGAGCATTGTAAAGCCGGTTTATGTTGAAATGTAATTGTGGCAGATGGAAGGAGGACAGAAATAAGTTGTTTTTTGAACTGAAAAATGAATCAAAGGTCTGCTTATAAGTGTGGGCCTATTTCGATCAGGAAAGAAACAAAGAGCCTTGGAAATTTTAGAGGATTGTTTCTGTATCCAAATGCGTCAACAATAGATGGAGATAAAGCAAAATAAAGTGAAATAAAGCAAAGAAAAGCAGAATTAAGAGGTTTGGCATGAAAAATTAAGACGAGAGCATGAATATTTAACCTCCGGCAGCAAAGTCGCAATTCCTTAAGCTTTGGTGATTCTGCAGAGCTATTCGTTCAGCCTAAGCGAATTTGTTGAACTTTCTCGCTCAGCAAGGTTTGCCTTTCCAACGCTTTACACTCCTCTACCAGGTATAGCGCCAATGGCAGAACCGTTTCCAATCCTCTGCTGCGGCTAAGAATACCGATGATATCAACATCTGGTCATCTGCCATTTCAGATGACGCTCGCGACCTGGAGAAAAACTGCCACACGACTACTTGTTTGTTCATCTGCTTCTATCTGCCACGGCAATCAACCAACTTTGATTGCGTCTACTTTGTTCTCTAGTCAAAGGACTGCAGCACTTGTACCTCAAAGGATAACACGCGTCTTTCCAGAAATGAGAGTCCCTTGGGCCTGGCTGCCACTGCTTCCACGTTTTGTTCATGTCATCAAGCGGGGACGAACCTCGGCACGCTTTCTAACCTGCCAAAACAAGGGCATACTTGACAGCATTCTCAACATTTTACAGGGTAATCTATACTGGCCCTAGTTTTATCCACTAGAAGCACGTGACCAATGCCTTGAACTATTTAACGTAAAAAAAATTTCAATGGCTGATATTTCGACGTAGATCCTAATTCAGCTCGTCTTATTCTGTAAATGGTAAGTCAAATCTCGAGTTTCTTGGTTTGTTGTTTTTATCCGTTTTCTCAATGATGATATAAACTACTTCTTTCCACGTCTTATCGACCATGACGATACGGGGTGTGCTCTGGGGATGTGCTGGTTTAGAGAGAGGCTTTCGGGCCTTCCCTCATACTTGGCATTCCCTGTAAAGAGCTTTTACTAGCCAGTAATTTTATTTATGTCTGATTGATTTGAACGGAAATTCATAGCTGCCCTTTTTTTTTTTTATTGATCTGCGGTCTTTAACTAACAGGTTTAGCGTTCTTTGTAGTTCCTTAGTCTCATTCGTAGCCCTTTGGACTTGTTGAAAAGCAAAATTTGGTGAGTTTTATTTTTATTATTATTCAGATACTGCTTCGTGAGTTGGGATTATATGATGAAAACAATACAAACATTCGCAGTTTCCTCGGTAGTGTGCAATTGAACCTATTTTCGCACGCCAGTGACCGCCGTATCCTTCCTTGGATGTCTGACTTTGTCCAACTAGGCCTAAAGCATTTTTTTTTCTTTCGCATTTCCATTATTTGCTAACTGAAGTAATAGGTTTTGTATATATCCAAATATCAATTCTGAATAAACTTTTTGAGCTTTCCTAGTCTTTTCACGGCTTCTTCTAGTAAATAATTGTCCTTGCAGACGGCAAATCGTAAATAATTCTCCGCCAAGTGCTGGTTTTTTTTCGTGTAAAACTCAGTAGGGGGTATGGCGACGACTCCAAACTCTCTAATCAGCCAGTACGCGAGTTTAAAGTCTCTGGGTCGAGTAGAAACCTCTTCGGGAAACACATATCCTTCTGGCATTCGAACCTTTGCAAGATTTACAAGCAAAAAGTATCCTCCCTCGGGAATCGTGTAGGTCAGCCCCAGATCATCCCAAACTTTTGTGAAAATGGCAAATTTTTCCTTGAACGAACTCACTTGATTGTCATAATAAGAATTTTTCTGTGCCTGAATCAGAGCGCTTGCCGTGGCTTGCTGTAATGGAGTGTTGACAGTGAAGCAAATGCGCGTATGTGCGGCAGTAACATGTTTAATTAGATCAGGATTGCCAATGAGCCAGCCTACTCTCCATCCAGTAGCACTAAAAGTCTTACCAGCAGATCCTACTGTTAGGGTCAATCGTGCGATTTCAGGCGATATCGTTGCGATGCGGTTAAACTTGGTATAATGTAAACGGTCGTATACTTCATCAGATAGAATAATGATATTGTGCTTTACAGCGATTTCTCCAATCTTTGCCAATTCAGATTCAGAGAATATCTTGCCTACTGGGTTATGGGGAGTGTTCAGAACAATAATCTTTGTGCGCGGTGTAATAGCAGCTTCTAGCTCTTCGAAATCAATTACCCAATCCGCTGCAGAACAGAGCACCTCATCATCATTTTTGGGAGGATGCAAGGGAACATACTTGACTACTCCACCAGGCAGTCTTATATTGGAAATGTACTGATCAAAAAACGGCTCAAACACAATGGCCTCGTCTCCCTGGTCCAGAAACGCTGTGAAAGCACTATACATGCCTTCGTTGGCTCCGGCAGTCACCACAATATCAGTCTCAGGATTCAACTTGCGTCCAAAAAATGGCGAGTATGAATCAGCCAGAGCTTGCCTCAACACAGGCAGTCCCTGGGGAGGGGCGTACTGATTCAACATTGGTTGATCCAATGCATTTTTAGCAGCTTCAATTGCAAATTGTGGTGGAGAGTACGAAAAAAATCCTTGGCCAAGATTTAAAACCTTTGCACCAGAATCAGCTTCAGCAGCTGCTGCCGCCTCATTAATTATACTCCAGACATCTTTAGTTTGATTGGAAACGTGCGACGAGGGCTTTGGTAAGGGCTTGAATGCCTGGTGACTATGAGTTCTTCGCGTCGACGCAATTTTCAGACCTGCTCGAGACAAATTAAGACTTCTTCCAAGAAATGCAATTGCCATTCTGTTATATTCGAAGGATAAAAAATGAATGCTCTCTTTCAATGGTCAGGAAGACATGGTTTTGCAATGACGAAATAATTTTGAATTGGAATCCTGAAGGGCTAGGAATCGATGAGTCCCGAGTATCATTTGGCTAATGCAACAGGCTGCAATGTGTTGTCCAGTTGGAATAGCCTGCTGGTCATAATACTTGCATA
>JAKVQY010000405.1:0-14520 GCA_030463045.1 Geotrichum macrosporum
GAGGAGGGGATCGAACCCGGCACCCAATGTGACAGACAGGTTACCGTCAACTTACTTTGGTTACAAAGCGCCTTCCACTAGGCCACATCCCTCATCCTATTAAATATGGTCTGTAAGTCACAGTAGCAACTCAATCTTCGAGTTATTCTCCACCTCACCGATAATAGCAATACTTTCTCAAATTTGATTTATATCAAATATAGTCTGTAAGTCACAGTAGCGACTCAAACTTCGAGAGAAGAGTTATTCTCCACCTCACTAACAAAGCTTGAACTATTCATCACACGCAGATCTCTTTTCATGTAGTTTTCTCATTCATGACTCATTTCTCAGTCTTTCTGGTAATGCCCATTAGCCCTGATTTTGGGGTAACAGGTTGACGGTCTCTGACAAAAATATCCTTTCTATTTCCTACCAATTTGAGCAGATTCCTAGAGTTTTTTTCTGGCTCCTTTTAAAATAATTCATTGATGATAAATGAGTTTATCGTCCCATGTAAAATATCACATCTGAAAGAAAAACTATACAACATAAAAGAAGACATTTCTCTAACTATTTGTCTGATACAGGTCTCCAGCAGGATGCAATTGAATTGGGCTATATGATTGTAATTCTCAAGTGAGCAATGGCGCTAGATTTCTCTTGGATTTGATCCAAGTACATGAGGGAAACCAAACATGCTATTTTGTGATTTTGATTTCGCTAGCAAAGTTGCGAAAAATAAATGTGAGGTAAAACAATTCAGCGGGTAAAGGCATCAAAAGATGTAGTTTTTCTCTGAGGAATGAATACTTTGCCTTCTTTGCGTTTTAATTGTCGGTAAGACGTTTTTGTATCTGCGGCTGGCAATTGAGTGCGCAAAGAGCTTGAACAGAAACATCATAATGATCGATTCTCTGTCTCAAGTCTGTAGAGAAATCAGTACGCATCTGATTGGCCTCTTAAGCCTCGCTATAAAGGTAAAGAGAACCTAAGAATGAAATAGCGCGATGAAATCCTGAATATGAAAAAAATTAATATAGAGGGCAAATTGGAGTGCGGTGAAATTTAACAGGCCAATCTCACCAGCATATAATGAAGTTGGTGATAAAAGCTTTAGGTCTTAAGTACTTGCTTGACAAAAATCATAGAAATATTTGACAATGAGAAATTTCTAATAACCATTAAAAAAACGAGGAATTTAAAAGCTCAAACGTTTAATCTCAAATGATTATCTAGGAGGAACCAGCGTAAACGTGTACTAAGTTCATCTCAAATAATGAGCATCCTAAATCAGAAGTCAAAGTTTATTTGCCCTAAGTTATTTTACATGCTTGGCATTTCTACTTCTTGAAAGACTCGTTTCAGTACTACATCAATGCTTAGGTGCCCATATTATTGAAATTCATATAAGGGTGTGTCACAAAAGTGAGTAAGCTACCATCTCCCCTTCTTCTCGCAGCCTCTTCAATAAACGACAAACACAAAATCCTTGAAACTAAAAAGATAAACTTCTTCTTTGGCAATCTGTACCCACAAATTCTTACCTTAGAGTAAATGCTAACTTTCTAAAATGCCCCTGGCTTAAGGTTCCAAGACTTGATCTCATGCTATACCTTTAATACAGGGCAAGGGCATATCCACTGAATCGTAATTTCAAAACGCCTTTCAGGTCATTTTTGTTTACTTTCAGGCCGTCCTCTATTAAAATTCCTTCCCTTTAGCGAAAGATACGTCAGAAGTTTTTTTTGGATTGGACACTAAGCAGAAAAAGAGCACTGGAAAGTACCTGTAACCCTGTAATATTTGAATATGAGTACAGCTGCAATTGAACTTCCCTGTATGTACATCAGTCTCCTCCATTAGGATAACTTTTTAGCGCTAATGGAACACCCCAGCCAGAGATATACCCAGGGATTATAATCACTCTGAAGATCCCGAATATCACAAACTAAGAGATCTGGCTGAACGCGAATACAAGCTTCGTGCAGATTGTTATGACCAGTCAAAACAGGCTTATTCCAAAGGAGACGGGGCCGAGGCAAAGAGGCTCTCAGAAAAGGGAAAGGAACATGGTCTGAAGATGGACGAGTACAACAAAAAAGCTGCTCAGTTTGTGTTTGTTGCCAACAACGCTGACTCTGCTGGGGATGAGATTGACTTACACGGCCTATACGTAAAGGGTAAGTTGAAACTTTCCATTTAATTGGCAGTTTGTTCTGACTGTGGTCCTCAGAGGCAATCGAAATTTTGGGTGTTAGGATTCAGGAAAGTATCAACACAAACCAAAGCCATTTGAAAGTGTAAGTATGAATGTAGTTTACTCCTAGATTCATTTAACTAAGAGGACTTTAGCATCACTGGGAAAGGAATCCATTCTGCAAACCATATTGCCAAGCTGAAGCCTGCAGTAACTGATATGTGCAGAGAAAAGAATCTGAATTACCATGTCGAAGAAGGGAACTCTGGTGTTGTTGTGATTAATCTAGGTGGAGCAGGAGGCTATCAAGGACAAAATGCTCCGCAATACCAACCAGGACATCAGAATCATCACCAAGGACATCAACAGCAGCAGCATCACCAACAACAACAACAACAGCAGCAACAAGACAGCTCGGACGATTGTGCAGGTTTGCTTATCAAGGCTGTTACATTTTGTTTCAAGAAGTTTCTCTCATAGAAACAGTAGTGTTTTAATTTTTCTACTTTCTCAATGCTTTAATACCTACGGCTTAATACAAGACTATTATTTGTAAGGATCCCGACCAGGACTCTGATGCTGATAAATGGCTTGATTAAATTTTTAAAAATGCTTTTGGCAAATTCGAACCACTAGCCATTTCAATACTGATCTTCCTGCTGATACTCCTCTTGACCGTCGTTGAAATATTCTTCTTCTCCCTGGGCTCTCATTGCCTCCTCTTCAAACACTTTATGGCCCGCCATAAACCTAAGTACATTAGCCATTGAAAGCATAGTTGCTGTGTTCTGTAATGAATCATCGACTTACAATGATCCATGTAGGATTCCTAATTTGCGAATATATTCCGCTTGTACTGCCGTAACGCGCAACAGATTATCTAGGTCACTCATATTTGCTTGAAGTTGAGCAAGTTGAGCGTTCAAGTGTGCGAGTTGGCGAGACTTCAAGGTAGACGGTGCAATGGTCGATCTTCTAGCACCTCCTGTAGAATGAAGCTGAGAAGGTAATAGCGTTGGCCTTCTGCCTGTGTTCTGCTGTTGATACATTTTGCACTATAGAGTAGAAGCTTCACGTTAAAGATCAACCATACCCGATCACAAATGGGAATTCAAAATATGGGTAAGGGCACCAAAGATGTACTAAGTTCCTAAAATGAACATAAAAATTCTGGTGACAATTTTAGTAAGGTGCGGCAAAAATATGAAAAAGCACCCGTCTACATAGTTCTCGGTGTTGTCCAAAGTATCAGATACTACTGATTACTTTTAAATCATCATTTATTCAAAAAATTTATGTTGCAAAGTTGGTAAATTCAAACGAAAAGAAACATTAACACCGATCAGGACGACGATAAAAAATGCAAAAATATTAAAATGACATAAATAAGAATATATGCTGGAATTGACACAAAGTCATGGGCTGGCAACTTCCCTAGTTGAATTCAAATTCTCACCTCTATTCTGAAGATGTACGGGTAACATAGGGTGGTCGCTAGGGACGGCCTGTAAATGGGGGTATGCTAGGTATCCTTCTTCTTGATTGATATACCGCTGCTGAAAAAGAGTCAAAAGCTCAGGGTTAAAATACGAAGTACCTGTGTCAACCACCTTCAAGCTATATGAGCTAGGTCTTCTGCCCGCAGGGAGTGGTAAGAGCCAATGAAAAATAGTTGGCCCCATAGCCTGCTTCCAGTTTGACAACCCGCCCATATCATAAGGCTTTGGGTCACTACGACGCATGCGGGAAACTGCTCGCAAACCATCTTGAGTTTCAAAATTAAAAATCGGAAAGTCTCCCTTGTTATACTTCATATGTTCAATGGTTGATATATTGATAAGAATGTATCGCACATGAACGGCAAAAAATCCGGAAAGCAGGCAAATCCATATACCTGAAATGGCAAACACAAAAATAAGGTGGGCAGAATGATTGCTAGCTCGGACGAAATAATCGTGGGCAAAGACAGCCAAGCTGATGACTAGAAACAATAAAAGAGTATAGAAATAAAATACGAACTGAACAAATGCCTTGTAGTTGTTCTGCCCAATAACACTTCCAACCCAATTGCACAAATGGTCCATTTTAGGAACACACCGCCCCAGTTCTGCCGAGTGGTGAACGCGATCTTGCTTGACAGATTGACACGTTGAACACCACAGAGGATAGCCCAAGGGGTCACACACAAAAACTTTGGGTAGTTCAGTAGGTCTTGCAGGTTCATCCTGAGGTTGGTCATCTAAATGAGGTAAAGGGGAAAGTACTGAGGCGCTTTGCTGGATTCGAGGAACACGACCAGGCCCAATTATTAAAATCTGACACCATGTCACAGTCACAAGAGAAGCTAACACGCTGAACACAACAATAAATGCAATACCAATTGATCTACTATGATACCTGAAGACTTCGCGCCAACAATATAAATAAAAGTACACATAAAGCGTATAACCGCTTAGGGCAAGCACAATCAATGGCAATATTCGATTACTAGCAGTTGCCAGAAATGTAATGCACTGAAATAGAATTGACGACTGAGCATTGGCCACCTGCTTCTCGTTGAGGCCATGAGGGGTTGAAGATAAACCAGAATCTTGCCTTGTCTCCATTGTTGGACCTCTAAATGGAATGAAGTAAAAAAACTTGGCCAAGTCGCATACGTTCGCAAAGTGTTATTTTCTGTAAGAGCTGCTTGTGAATTCTGTCCAGTTCTTTCTCAATTCATTCAATCAAATAGCGAGTTTCTTGATATAGCGAAGAATGAAAGAAGTCTCTCAAGCCGAGGACGCGATGTTTGACAATTAGGGATAGGGTTAATTTTGTTGTGTTTCACAATACTCAGAGTAATTTTTGATAATGAAAAAAAGTTAGTATGACAAAGCGCAGATACCTTTGCCATAGCGAGAGTATTTGTAGAGAAGAAAGACTTAGGTAGTGTGCCAGTATTACTACAGATACATATTTATAAATCAGGCGCTCTATGAGCCCCTTAGTGTCAGAGCCCCGACTAATGCACCATTAACAAGCTGCGGGTTGCTGAGATCTAGACTATTTGGAAGCTTGTAGTTTTTTTTAAGTACTGTTGAAACCTCACAGCGTGCTTGAATATTTGAATCTGTCACGGGTATTTCTTGCCCTTGAATGCTGGTTGTTAAGAACTGATAAGCCGACTCGATAGAATGGGTTGACATCGCATTTACTACTTTCACAGCAATAAGAGAAGTAGAATCATCAGTAATTCCAAACCTCCTAAGTCCATCCATAATCTAGAAAGTGTTAATAGCTTTGGGCTAGATACCTGACACGTTAAAAAGAGCTTACATTGTTGTTTGGAGAAAGGCAGAAAATAATCTCAGAGTGTAAATTTCGCGTTCGCAGAAATCCAGCTTCTGAGTCTGTTATAGCCCTGTAGACCCCTGCTAGCAGATGCTCGATTGAATATACCTTTGTGATATTTTCGTTAGCCTTTATTGTAGCAAAACACAGACAGATAGGACTTACTGTAGACGTTGACACAAAAGCATATTCATAGTCAGTATTTCCAGCCAGCAGTTCATTTCTTAGGGCACTGGTGTTTGTAACATTTTCAAATATAGTGACCAGTACCTGATATTGCGGATATTGAGGGAAGCTTGTTACAAGTCGTGCTTGATCCATGGTTTTTCCGTAATAAATTCTGGGAGGAAGAGAGAAAAATTCGATAAGCTTTTCGGCCCATCTTGCTAATAGCACTATTGCTGCACGCAAAACATCCCAAAACTTAGTACTCTGTAATCAAAAAAAGCTGAGGTTTATAAACACTGGCATTATTCTCAATTAACCTAAATGCAGTCCACGTTGCTCAACTATGGACCTCTCAAGTAGAAGAGAGCGCGGCTGATCAAAGATGGGAACGAAATTTAGTACGAATTCCATGGAACACAACGTAAAATTAAGCACGAGGACTTCTAGAAATGGTTCAGATTTATTCCAGAAATATTTCAGGCTGGAGGGTTAAGCCAAGAACAACAATGGGTATCGCATTATGGATAGAGCCTTCGCATGGCTCAAAGATTCAACTTTCACTTCAGTCTGTTATGGAATACATTAGCTTTTTTCTGGCAGATGTGAGAGCAAAAGATGACCTGAAACCTCCGTTGTTTCTACCACATATCACAATAACTTCGGGAATAACTTTGGACTTGACGGACGAAAAACATATTTTCAAAATTTTGGATAAAACTATTGATTATATATCAGGTTGTACACCTTCTTTCAATGTGTCGTTCCTGGATACTTCAGCAACTTTAGAGAAGGTTGCGGTTAAATATGGCGCACAATATTTTCAGGCCATTTACTTCGAAGCCTTAAAACAGGAACCAATCATTTCACTTGCAAAATTTTGTAGGAAAAATTTCGTGTTGAATAATCATAACAATAATGAACTAGCAGACTGCGTTGTCGTCGAAGAATGGATTAGAGCCCAGTTTCACCCGCATCTATCCCTTGCTTATATTGATACATTGCCTATATCCAATTCTATCCGTGAGCATATCGAAATTAAAATAAATGAACTCATGCGAGATATCCACTTTAGCGGTTGGAAAGGTGGTCGTCTCTCTTTGGTTAGATGTGAGGGGCCTGTTGAGAAATGGGAAGTCCTGGGATATCGAGATATTTCATCAAGTTAAAGAAGACACTAATACGCCAATACCTTGGTTCCAAATGGATTCTTGGATTCAGAAATGTTTATATCCTCACATTGAGAGTGGCGGAATGCATCGAAAGCATTGAAATTTACAATTGATTTTTGGTCGACTGAAAGTTGTTGAGATAAAAGTCTCATCATACATTTACCTTTGGCCTGCACTTTGCTTACTTTCATTTCAGACAAGAATAAACAGCAGTAAAAGTGAACGAGGAAACTACAATTACTTCAATTCATAGCTTAATCGAGCGTGGACGACGAATTGCTTAGTTCAAATAGTTTGATTTTAAATTTTATTTCTCATCAAGTTTTATTTAACATGTAATTTTTCGAGTTTCAAAACGAGCATCTCAATTATTAACTAAATTGTGGAAATTGTAGATAGTAGGTAAATTGAAAGATGAGTTTAAAATACAGGAAATATTGCAACAGCAAATGCTTGAAATAAGTCTGAAAATGAATACAGGGCAATGCACGCACACCTTGAAGGTAACGAGGCATTGAAGGAAGTACAGCTACTTTATACATGAAATCTCAATGCGCTAGCAGTGATTATAGTGAGATAGACAAAATAAATAAATGATGAACGGAGACTATGCTGTCTCTCTTTAATTCCAAACTTGTATTCATTAAAAGAACGAAATTAACAAATACTAATTGCTGATAAAGTAAAAGACCTTCATTCAGTTCATGCCACAGCAATTAGGTCGAAAAAAAAAAACTATGTATTGCCTAAGGAATTGGCAAAGGTCGACTCAAGTCAAAATTTTCAAGTTCTACTTAGGATTTATTTGGATTTACCGTAAGATAATTCATTATTATATTAGACAGAATACTAGTAATCTAAAAGTAGGTTGCTGAAGAGATAGCGTCGGTTTTGCAAAAAAAAAATTACAGAAGACCACCTGGAGTTCCGTTCACTACAAAACCTAGATCTGTTTTCATCCCATTGTCCTCACGTATCATAAATACAGGGTTTTTGCCTTCTCTTTGCAGCTCCTTATAAATAGCCAGAGGTTTTTCTTCCAACCCAACCATGCGCTCTTGATCCCCATAACAGACCACAAGCCCTAATCCCCGCCAATCACCGCGTACTTTGTGGCGACGTGCAATTAAAGGAAGAACCTTATAACATGGAACATCTGGTGAAATGTTAAAATCCATGATAGGTTCTGAATGTGTGTTATTATTGCTGGCAGAAGCAGGGATGTTCATAGAACTACCAGCTCCAGTAGCATTACTTGCGCCACCAGACAGTGAAGTCATGCTTGGGCTGTTAGTTAGAAATCCATTATTACTCGCACCACTAACACTGATGATACTGGTGCTACTACCAATCATGTTATTACCGTTACGATTAACACCACCTAAGCTATTATGTGTAGGAACGGCGCTGGCTGAAATTGAACGCGCTGAAGATGAAGTCAACATGGGTGATGGGCCAACTCTGGGAACTGACGATATCGATATATTGCTATTATTAACTTCACTAATGGCTACCGGAACTGCAAAGGCTTGTCGTGAAGGGTTATCATTATTGCTAGAGACTACTGAAACTGCGGATGCGGTTACGACCGAAGATGAAGAACCAGGGGTCAGGGTGGATACAGATGAACTCGACAAGAGAGATGAGTTTGTAGTTCTTCTCGATTCCTTAATGGTCGATGATAAGCCTTGGCTCTGAATTCCATTAACCCCACTTGAATTGCTGTAAAATGAACTTGTATCGAGCCAGTCATGTGTGTTCTTACTTGGAGATACATTGGTAGCCGTAATGGATACCGGAGGGGGGAAATTAAGATTCTTTTTGGACGATTTCTTGCGAACAACCTGCGAATGATGGGCTACAGGGGGATAATATGTTGGCGATGCGCCAGTACTGGCAACACTCATGTTGCCTGATGCATTTGAAATGGGAGGAGTTGTTGATCGTTGGACTGGTGCATCCGGCGTTGGTAGCGGCTAATATAAAACTGGATTAACACGAATATTGAAAAAAAGCATTTTCACTAAAACATACCTTTGATTCTTTGACTTTGCGAAAGATTGGTAAAAGATCTTCACGCAGCCGTGCAAAGCTGTCATTTAGCCTTCTAATTTCAGTTTCGGCAGATGACATTCGTTCGTCACGAATTTCAAAAGATTGCACTATTCGTGTGTACATGGCCGTTTCTAGTTCACCTTTTTGGGCTTCCAAAACTGCTACATAACAAGAAGAACTAGTTAGTCTTTCTCGCCTTGCATGAATTCTTAATTTCTCAGACATACTTTGCGGCATATAATAATCACCATGGTCAATATCTAGCTCTTGCGCGACAGCCATATTGTATATTGATTTTAAGATGCGCAGGCGGTGACCTACAGAGTTGACTCCAATTTCAGCCAAGTCGGATTGATCCAAGTAGACGAGTACGTCGCCTGTAATATTATTCTCTGCATATAGAGTGGCAACCGTTAGTTTCCTTGAAGAGTATAAAAAACTGAACATTTACTTGC
Source organism: Geotrichum macrosporum (assembly GCA_030463045.1). NCBI lineage: Eukaryota > Fungi > Ascomycota > Dipodascomycetes > Dipodascales > Dipodascaceae > Geotrichum > Geotrichum macrosporum. The sequence continues at coordinate 9,360 of JAKVQY010000405.1, forward strand.
CTCGAAAGTTTGGAGCATATTTGGGAAGCCCCAAATGTGAGATCCAGCGCGCGACCTTATCACCATCCCAATCAAGAACATTGGTCAAATATATACTACCAGCCGGCGATGGTTTGTTAAAGGCTTCCTCGTAGAAAGAAGACTGTGACATTTTTGTGCGGGCTATAATTGATGGTTTTATTTCGGGAAAGGAATAAAACGAGCGTGCAAGCAGCATCAAAAAATGCCAGCGACAGAACTACAGGTGACGAGAAGAAAAATGGAACAAAGAATTGTCTCAGAATATATTCAAAGTCGAAATGAGAAAGACTTTTAGGAGTCAAAGAATTGTTGTTTCATGCTGCGGTGTCGTCTCATGAAAGGAAATAAACCTAATGAAAGTAGAACAAATTCAAAGTAGAAGATAAAAGCCGCACAGTCTAAGTTTTTGCGCAACCTCCACCATTCAAGTCCTTCGTCCCACTAATTGAATCCACGTTGCATTGGATTTTATATACCCTTGGGCCATGTAAACTTCAATAAGCATCAGGCTTCATGGTGGTATCAAAGTTTTTTTTTCTTCTTACTTTTTTAGCATGCGTTACATTTGGCAAAGTCTGGGCACAAAATGTGCAACCAATGGAGCAGTCTTGTACCGCTTGTGATTTCAGTGCTCTCTAGAGAAGGTTTTTGCAAACAATGGTAGGGTTTGTAACCAATTGCCACACTTGCAATTTCACGATTTTTCATGACGACCAAAAATCTTCATTGACGATTTCCATCCCAGTTTTGACTTTTCTTTAATTCTGCCCGGGTAGTCTGCTTCAAGGGCACAGAATGGAAAGTTCAAGGACTTAAACTAACGATTTAAGTAAATAAGCCTGTGTCGAGATTGGTCTCCATTTTGAAGCTACATGGATAATGACCTTTGAAATACTTTTCATTTAGATCCCGGTCTATTCAAGTTTCAACTTGTCAATATAGCTTAAGTTTGCGTCTACCCTTGTTCCATTCCGAAATAAACAAAAAAAATATTTTAAACGGAAAAAAAAAACTTGACGCAATAAAATTCAAGAAGAGCTTCCTTCTACAACAAATCTGAATGTTGGAATTAAAAATAAAGGTTTATGAAAGTAAATTAAGTATAAGTAACTAATTAATTAAAAATTGTAATGACGTTTCTACGTTAGGAGTCCGAATCTTTCCTTAGCTTTCGGCCAACAATTGCTGGCATCTTAAGCCGTGTGTTGTTATTAGTGGTATTAATGTTAGAGCTGCTAACTGTAGTCAAAAATTCTGGGATTTGTTGTTCGGATCCTGTGGACTGTGGATTGTTTCGAGGTTGATTAATTGTCTCAGTTGATATGGCGTGTGAGTCTTCTGGAAGGTTTGTGCCAATATGGTGATGTAGTTTATGCCTTTCTTTTTTCGCCTGGTGCTTTTGTTTATTAATTTTTTTCTTCTGCTCTTTTAATTGTTTCTTTGCGTGTCGTAGCTCAGCCTTGCGTTCTTCCTTTCTTTCTTCGTCCGTCGAATCTTGATCCTAACATTCAGTCTACCCACAGAACTCCAGATAGTATCATCAATCTTAACTGGGAGCTTGCGACCGTATAGACACTGGTCTACCAACCACATGCCGACTAGAAATCCTTCACGGTCTAGCGCTCCGTCATGACGCCGGTCTACTAGATCCCAAATTCGTCCTAAAACTTCGTCACCTAATCGGCTACGCTGCCACATATCTCTTACAACTATTCCATGAATACTTTGAGTTGGATCTTCTTCGTACGGGTCGTGATACCGTGCCACAATAGTATTAGCTTCTGTCGGATTTAAAGAAACAGAAGAAGACCGTTTGTAATCATTGACTAAGTTTATCGGTCCATCCAGTATTGGCTTAACAGCATCTGTGGAAGCTTGTGAAAGAGATATTGACGTATTCACTAAATCACTCTCCAAGCCCATAACGGGAGTTTTGGACCCTTCACCTTTAAATCCATCCGTTTTAACTTCATCTGGGGCTTCAAAAAACGATTCAATGTCGGTTTCTCCCTCAGTGTACTCTGAATCCTCGTCATATCCCTCGGAAAATTCGTCCTCTTCAAAATCCTCAGATTCGGCCTCATCTTCAATGGGATACAAGTATGGAACGTGAATGCCTCGGTTTGCCGCCCATATACCTTCATACCTCTTGCGTTCGTGATCAGTTAACTTGACAGCATCAGCATGATGCTTCCAGGGCTTGTCTTCATTAAATGACCGCTTTCGTTCCTTGCGCATTGTGGTTTTAATTAGCACCTGTTGTTGCTCCGGAAAATTACTTGCATCGTTCGTGCAAAAACCGTCTTCAGTTCCATTTGACTTACCTGCAGATTTCTTCAACTTTTGCTTGACACGACCAAAGAACCCGCGATGGTGGGAAGACGCGCTTGGAGGTGGCATAGCTTCGCGCTGCGATGGCATCGACATATAAGCATCTGTCTTTTTGCGAGCCAGTTGGGCTGCCTTCAGGGGTACTGAAGTTGGGGTTGTTGCTGTTGTAGAAATTCGTTGGGGTTGCTGGTGTAAGGGAGAAGTTACAATTTGATCTAGAGACTTGCGTGTTCCAGAAAACGGTTCATGAGGATTGAAAGGGTTTATGAATCCAATTGAAGTTTTACTTCGCTTGTCTCTTAGCGTAGTACGAGCCAATCCGGGGCTTAGCGAACCCCCTGAAGACAAAGTTGGTTGCGGGTGGTATATGTAAGAGCCATTAACAGTTACAGGAGACTGATAATGTGTTGAAGTAGAAAGCTTCTTGTTACTAACGGAGTTTCCTCTTGAGGTTGGGCGCCGAGGACGTTGATGCAAAGTCGTTCCTTCAGTTCCACTGTCAGTTCCACTGTAGTGCCCATCGGAACCGCTACTAGTCATGCTGCGCAGTGAATCAGCACTTAAGGGACGAGAATTATAATTATTTCTTGGAACCGCCAATGTGTTGTGGCGGATTACCACAGGCTGAACAGACGAAGTCCATCTGGGCGAAACGCTATTGTGTCGCACGGGGTCGTGATGACTATTTCCTGACGGGACTTTGTTAACTAAAGCAGTTGCATCGCTTGAGGCTCTCTGATGATTTAAAAGTGGAATGTTATTTAACGCTCCAGTACGTCGGGGAACTGGCGATAATACTTGAGAAAGTATCTGATTGTCCTGCGTATCTCTGCGTCCAGACGAAACCAGCAAAGTTTTACTAGCTCCAGAGGTAGAAATCAATGACCGGCCATTGCTAGATGTTTTAGATGCAGGATCGCTAGGCTTAGTTTTAAACTTGCTTGCGCCATTATTAACACTCGGTTTTTGTTGCAGATCAGCTGGACTACTGTTAGGGTTTATTATATTATTTTTCACGGGTTTTGCCTCATTGGCAGCCTCTATTGTCGTCTTTTTGAACTTGGTTTTCTGACCTTCTTGTGATTGCGACTTTGCTTTTGATGGATCGTGCAGTTGGGTTTTTACTCTGGAAGATTCCGATATTACTGGTTTATGTTTTACAGCTTCCGGGGCCAGACTTTTTACTTTCGTAGTCTCTTGAGCCATGGCCTTAGCTTTTGCAGCCTCTTGAGCTGCTACTTTTAACCTGGCGGTTTCTAATGCAGCAGTTTTCGCCTTTGCTGCTGCTTGCTTTACCTTTGCAGCTTCCTTCGTCGCTTCCACAGTAGCAGCTGCTTTCGCTAATGTCATTTCGCTAGCCGACATAATCTTTTCAGGAGATTTCTCCATTACTACTGTTGGAACTGAGTGAATACTCATTTTGGCAGCAGCCACGGATGATGCCTTAGTAGATCCAATATTGGGGTTTATTAAAGTTTCTGCTGGCGTTAGAGCTGCTGAGTGGGACTTTGTTAAAGGGTTTCCATCTGAGCAATGCGCAGTTTCTAATACAGGCTTATCAGAGGTTGCACTATCTGGTGACATTACTTTATTTTCGACAGGATCTTTACCTGAGCCCGACGTCTTTTTCTTCACAGCAGCAGCCGCAGACGCAGCAGAAGCTGGTAGATTATGCTGGGGTGGAGATTTAGATGTCCTATTTGTTGGGCATGTGACTGGAGGAGGATTCTCAGCAACTGATGGCGATTGGCTAGTGGGGCTCCTACTAGGAGCATGAGAACCATGAAATGAAGCTGACAAGCGCTGCTGAGGATCTGAAACTAAAACAGACGAAGATGTTTTTCTATTAATATTGGAAGTTTTAGAACCTGTAGCAGAGGAGGTGGAAGTTATTGGAACCTTATTTGCTTGTGAATCGACTAGACGTCGTGCGGAAACAGCAGCAGCAGCAGCAGTATGAAGAGAAGACAACTCGAGGGCACGCAATTCCGACTTCTGGGTCGACAAAGATTGCTGTTGAAACTCTTGGTACCTCTTTTTGCTCGACTTGTTAGGTCCAGACTGGCGCACAGAAGGCATAGAAGTATTTGGAAAGTTTGTGCTTGAAGCCCGAGCCTGCTCGGGCAAAGGTGATGAAGATGTTGAATTTACTTTGGAAATAGACAAGGATGACTTCTTGTTCTTCTTAATGTTTGATTTGGGTGCGGCCATTACTTGAGGAATACTGGGGAGAGATTCCACCGATGACGAGGATTGATTCATAACTTGACTTACTGACGAAGCGGCAGAGGCAGTGGCAGCAATTACCATAGACCAAGATAGCGGCGGTGCGTACTGGTCAACAAGAATGAGGCCGAAAAGGTCAAATCTAGATTATTTAGTGTTAGTCTTTAAGTCTTTATTGTTCTTGAAAATAAGTCATGAAAGCATACCCTCAGGAACCATGTAAAATCACTTTGCCACAAACAACGTATAGTACTTATATGCAAGTATATTGAGTGTATAAGAGGAAGGGTCCGTTGCGGGTTAAAAGGAGAGTAAAAATAGTCAGAAAATCTCAGTTGATGATGGGAATGTGAAAGGGCCCTCTACATTAGAAAGGGTTGTGATATTTTCAGAGTGGGAAATATTGAGCTAGTTGGGTCCAAAACATGTAAAAAAAAAAAACAAGAAAAAAAAAAAAGGTTCTCGTAATAGTTGCCATACATTGCAGCGGTGTTAGCATCCATATGGAAAACAGGAATATTTCTAGATTAAATCTTGCAAATGTACTACAATACTACAACTACAACTACTATGCATTACTGTA
>JAKVQY010000407.1:0-14404 GCA_030463045.1 Geotrichum macrosporum
CCCTCCCCTCCACCCCCCCCCCCACCCCCCCCACCCCATCTCCCCACCCCCAAACCCTTCCTCTCTCCCCTTTTTTTCTTTTTTATTTTTTTTGGTAACACCTTTTTTCTTTTTTTTTTTTTTAAACTTTTATTTTTTTTTTTTTTTTTTTTTTTTTTCCAATTAATTTTGAGTAAAAAAAAAAATTAAAAAATTAAAAAAAAATTAAAAAAAAATAATAATAATAATAATAATAAGAAAACAGATTTCCCTCGCGCTCATTTGATTTTTTTTTTTTTTCTTCTTCTTCTTCTTCTTCTTCTTCCATCATCACCAACTCTCTTTTTCTGTTTACAGGATCCTCAGGTTTTCAGTTCCACATGTCATCCAGCATATCGTCTTTCTCACCAGTTCCGCTTCTTCTGATATAAACCGGCTTCTTTGAACCTTGCACACTTTTGTATAATTTATCCTCCATGGCACCACAACATAGCCATCCCCTTCACCACGCTCACCACCATCATCCTCACCACCAAAATACCATATCGTCGCCATCATATGCTCCCTACTCAATACCAAGCAACAACAGCGGGGTGAAAGAAGGGTCTCACCCACTAGCGGGCACCAACCACATAAACCCTCTTTCCTCCTCCCTACCAGCCGGCGCTGGCCCACTCTCCAGTCCTCCGCAAAGGTCTGCAGTCTCGTCTACTCCCACCGGCCCTCCAGTCACATACCTCTCGCGCCGTTTCGTAGCTCGGCGCATTTCTGAAGGAGAAACTGGCAGACTTAAAGAAGAGCTCAAATGCCAGGCGTGCGGGAAGGGATACAAACATATTTCCAGTTTGGCCAAACACTTGTGGGAACACACACCAGAATGGAGCATGACCTCCAAACTGCTGATTTCCAAGCACCAGCAAGTCCAGCTTCTGGAGGCAGCTTCGATCCTTGTCTCATTGAATGAAAATGATGAAGAAGAAGCTCGGGATGAAGAGTCTACTGCTGCCACAGCAGCAGCCAAGGCATATTTGGCAAAGCAACATCAACAACAAGTACAAATCAATGATAGAAGGAAAAGTATAAGCCAACCCAATACAATTCCCGGTGACGACTTCAATTCAGAACAGTTCAAATCACCATTCACCTCCCCAAGTCTTGCAGACGATTCTTCCACTCCCTCTCCGCCGCCGCAGCCACTAACCCCCAACTTTTCTAATTCTGCCCAACATCAACCAACCCGATCCAGTCAATTGACTACCTCAAATAATACCTCGAAAGCTGCTTTAGGCAAAATCCATTCTAGATCAAGCTCTGTTACCTCCAACTCGGGTATAAACCCTTTGTCTCCTGCCCTTCCCCCGTCCGTAATCACAGACTCACTATTCCCTGCAACAACAAGTGGCAGTCTAAACTCCAAGTTTGAATTCTCTTCTAGTTTCACTGGATGCCGCTCCTCCCGCTACGATGACTTTGTTTCCGCTGACTCTCTGTCCAACAAACGAAGCAGATATTTGACAAATAATAATCCGCCCGCCCGTCATTCGACTAAATCATATTCACGTCGTCTCTCCGCGCTCAATCCGCCCTCCAAAGTCAACACAAAATTAACCTTGGACTATGATGATGAAAACGACGACGACGATGATGAAAACGTCGTAGTTGATGATTTAGATGATGGTGTGTTTGGAGAAATGGACTAGACGTTATTTATTATTGCTTTAGTGAATATACGGTACCAAGGAGGGGAAGAAAAAAAATGAATTAATATAAAAATAAAAAATTGTGGATATGAAAATCACACACCCCATCTTTTCTAATGTACTTGTGAAACTAAGCGGCGTAAAATCTTTTTTTAAGCTTTTGCTGTGCCTGACTATAGGGCAAATGGCAAAGTATGATTAGTTACAGTCATGACACAACATTACTTTCAAATATAGCCATGTATTTATATTTAATAGACACTATTATGAAACTAACTTGTAAGCTAAAACTAAAAAAAAAACACTTTTCTCGTTTTCTTAAGTTTCTCAATTCTCCTCTATATAGCTTTTAAAGGTTATAATTTTTTAACAGCATTGGACGGTTAGTGTAGTGGTTATCATCTTCGCCTTCCAAGCGAAGGACAGGGGTTCGATTCTCCTACCGTTCAGTTTTTAATTATTTAAACTATATCCTAACCTCCGATTTTTTTTTGTTTACCTCTCATACGGTTTTTGATTTTGTTTTCATTTTTGCTTGTTCCGCCAGCAAATCCTTACTGCTCGCATCCTTCTCTTTTTGTTTCATCCTTCTTTTTTTTTTTTTTTTTCCCTTTCATACCATCCCCAATACAACATCATGAGGGTCTTAAACCTACCTCCAGTAACACAGGCATGTGTTGTGGCGCTGATTGTTCTCAGCACATCAACACTTCTCTTGCGAATGAATATATATCGAACACTGGTAGCAGCAGCCGTTGGCCCTCAGCTACAACCAGAAACTGATGAAAGGCCGCTCCCTGAGCCAGTTCTGCCTTTTTTTAAGAATATATTTGTGCCATACTTGACGGTCGTTACACCTGCCGTCTCACTGCTTTATCCTTGGGTAGTTGTAACCACCTCGTTCGTTGAGACTTCTGTGATGGGATTTGTACTAACGGCTGCGACATTGGTGTTTGGAGGAAAGTACTGTGAACGTGTTTGGAGTACGAGAGAATTGGCTTGGTTCATGGGTCTGCAAAGCGTTATTCCAGTGCTGTTGACATCCCTGTTGCTCGTGGCCAAGTATATTGCGACAATTGGGTCAGCTACTGAAGATCAATTTCATGTTGTTAATGGTGGAACTGCTTTCCAATTGAGTTTTTTAGTTGCTTTGAAGCAACTCGTCCCTGAGCATTCCATTGTATTGTTTCGCGGGCTTTTTACAATCAAGGTCAAGCATTTGGCTATGCCTGCTTTGATTTTCTACACAGTCTTTGGTGCAGTGTTATTGCGCCGTTCAGAAGTTATACTCCTAGCTTGGACTGGATTCTTTTCATCTTGGGTGTATCTACGGTTTTTCAGAGTCAACTACGTGAATCCCATCTTGCCCAGTTCCTCCACTGAAGCCAGTGCGTCTTCTTCAGACACTGCTAGTAAGACGCGGATCAAGGGTGATGCGTCTGAGGTATTTGCTCTTTCCACTTTCTTCTATCCCGCCCCGATTCGCGATTTAATTCATGGCGTGTCGCGTGTTGTTTTTCATACCCTAGTGGCATTAAAAATATGTACACCATTCAACCAAGACGAGGTTGAGCAGGGCAACTTAAGAGCCAACATGCGCACTGCTGGACACGCTGGTGTACACACATCAGATGGCCACAAAACTGCAGCACAGGCTGATGCTGAGCGTCGACGAGCTATCGCCTTGAAGGTTTTGGAAGAACGATTAGACAACACTTCTCGAGCTGCCAGCTAAACAGATATTTATTTACATGGGGAAGCAAAATAAAAAAACAAGTATATATAAAATACGGTATAAATATAACAAACACACACACACACATCTATATATGAAATAAAAATAATCATAAAGATATATCTCTAATTTTCTAATGCAGGTTTCTCTTGAGCAGCTGTGCTGTGTAAACGCACGTCTCTCATGCATTCAAATGATGAAGTAGCTTGACAAGCCGTCAATACTGCAACAAAATCTCCTTCAGCGTAAGCATATTTGATGTCATGCTCACCCTGCGGTGAAAATCCTGAAAGTTTGCGTGTAGGAACTACAGCAGCTTTTGAAAGAAACGTTGGATGCCATTGCATGATATGGTTGAGCGCTGAAGTCTCACCAGAGTCATAGCCTGGATAGGACTTTTGAAGTGGATCATTCCAGTAATCAAGTAAAGACAGGGCATATGAATCACTGAAAGACCCAGACTTGACGGAGTCCACGTTGCAAAAGATAAAGGACTCCGTCGCCATGCCTAGTGAGTTCTGGGTTACAATGAAACGAATGGCCCTCGAATCAGTGTACTTGTACGTGCGGATATCTTGCAAATCAGGCATGACTGGCACGTCGCGCACCATAAGACTTTTAAGCGACCGTGGAGATACAATGTCGTCGACAATGTTGATATCCATGTTTTTGATCCAGGCAGAAGCAGTCAAGTACCAAAAATGCTTTGCTTTTGGAAAAGCGTGAATGGCTGCGCGGGTGATTGGCAGTTTCGCCCAGGCCCAGCTTTTCTTGCCTTCTGGAGTGTGTGCACCTTCGTACTCATTGCGGAAATCGACCACATACCTAACATAGAGTCCATACCCGTGCTTCTTGGCGTAGCGCTGTCGATTTTCAATTATTTTCTCAAGATATTCAAGTTTGTACTCTTCGGGATTCAAATCAAGGATAATAACAACTTCAGGATTGGCAGTTGCCGACTTGAAAATTGTATCAGCAGTAGTAGAATCCTTTTCAGAAGTAGAAGCGTCAGTCGCTTCAACTTCACTCTCAATTTCTGTCTCCCCTGCTTTTTTAAAAGCATTACCAACGGCCGCATGATGCGGGGTTTTATCATCCACGACTTTTGCATAGTCGCCAGGTGCCTTTTTTGGGATGCTATTGGCAGCACCGTCTTTCTTCAACGGAACTTCTTCTGAGTCCAACCAAAGATCAGCAACATCGGGTATGATGATGGGAGAATCTGTAAAGACTACTTTCCCATTTACACCTCTAACCTGCTGAGCACCGGGAATGATAAATAGCGAGACCAGCGAACTGGCACTGCAAAGTACAATAACTAAAATGATTATGCAAACTAGCACTGAAGTGCCCCTTCGTGACAGAGATCGTTTCAGCACAGAAACAGCTGACGCTTCTGCACCACCAAAACTCGTATAGTCGGTGACAAAAGGAAAAGCACTCTTTTTCCTAAACTTGAAGTCTTCTTCTGCTGACTTGTTTGAGTATGAATCGCTGTATGAAAAACTGCTGTCTGAGTCCAGATTCGCCAGTGGGAGAACGCTAGATTTGTGCAGCCGCCTTAGAGATGAAGTCTTTGAGTTGGAGTCATCAGCAGATTGGGTGTGTTCTGCGTGGTGTACAGTATCCTCGGAGGAAGATGTGAAGGAGTTGAAGGAATCAGATCCAGGGGAGCCTGGACTATTTCTATTGTAAACTGAAAGATCGCTATCATCATGGCCATGTTGTTGCGGGCGGCCTTGCTTCTCAGCTAATGGGAGGGGACTTGATGGCTTCATCTTGACCTTCAAACACTCTGCTTGAATAATGAGGAAAGCAAGTTATTCAAGGAGGTGGAATATTTATTTACTAAAAAAAAAAAAAAAAAAAAAAATTTTGTTTCCTCTGTCAATCAGCACAGATCATGCAGATTTGCACTCCAGGCCGACTACTGCAAAACATTATATTATTGAGATTTTCCGTTTTTCCGCATACGCAGAGTGATGGGGGCCAGCTAGGGTCCTGCCTAGAAATAGAAGAAAAATAAAGACTGTAAGTGTTTTATACAGCGACGGTTTGGAGTCATAAGGAGCTGGCGATGGCAAAAAAAAAAAAAAAAGCTGAATAAACAAGTGCTGTTTGGTGTAGTGTGGGTCAAAGGCCTGTATCGGTGTAGAAATGGCATGGAACGCGTGCCAACCATGTTTAGATATATAAAGTAGGCGAGATATCGCAAAGTCCAACAAAAGTTTCAACTGCCAAAGAAGCAGTAACGGTCGTCAGTGCTGTTCAAAAAAAGCCAAGGCCTAGAGCAATAATCTTTCTTATCCCAAGTTTAATACCCTGTGCTGGCGGCTGTCAAGAACGGTATTCAATGCTAATTCACTGCTGACGCAGTGCAATACACGCTTACTGAAGTCTCCTGGCGCTGCCAGTGAGTATTCCGATGGCCCGTGTGAGAGTCGCACAAACACAGGAAAGGTTCAAAATCCCAATTAGGGTGGCTAGTCGCAGCCTAAAAAGATATTTCAAGTTAGAAAGCCTTTCATGTCATCACCTTATGAGACTTGAGCGACAAGCCCGTGACCCAATGGACGCGTGAAACGCTTATTGACACACTGAAAGTTCCTCCCCTCAGAGGAAAAGGGGAAAAGGATAAGCTGGAAATTCCCCAGAAAAGAATACGGAAATATTGGAGTTATATACGACAATTTAAGCTTCCAAATTAGCTTGGTTTGGCGACAGAAACTGGAAGAGGCTGGTACGGGGCAGAGAGTCAGGGAAGACTTGCCCTAGCAAGATTAATATCAGTTCCGCTGGTCCCTTCCCAGCTGTCTGCGCTGGTAGGTGAACTGAAAATTAGCACAGTTTTTCCAGTTCCCCCTCACAGCGTCGCGAGCATTTAAAAATATGTGACCACGCCCTCATCTGCGCTGTTTAGTCTTTTCATCAATTTCAATTTCAAATAATGGCCCCAGTTGTAGTAGAATCTCATAACGTGGTTAAGCTAGCTCCTCCGAAGGAGTTTAGAGACAATCATCCTGCCCAACCCCACCTCAAAGATGAAGTCCACTACGACGAACTACACAAAGAATCAATAGAAAACCCCGACAAGTTTTTTGGAACGCTGGCCCGCGAGCTGTTGACTTGGGACAAGGACTTTCAAACTGTGCGAAATGGCGGGTTTGAGTATGGTGATGCTGCGTGGTTTTTAGAGGGAGAACTCAATGCCTCTTATAATGCGGTGGATAGACATGCGTTTGCAACGCCAGACAAGGTTGCAATCATTTACGAAGCCGATGAACCTGGCAAGGGATACAAGGTCACTTATGCCGAGCTGCTACGAGAAGTCTCTCGCGTTGCGGCCACTTTGCAATCCTTTGGAGTTAAGAAAGGAGATACTGTTGCTGTTTACTTGCCCATGATTCCTGAAACCATCATCACTCTACTGGCAATTGTACGCTTGGGTGCTATTCACTCAGTCGTATTTGCTGGTTTCTCCTCTGGATCTTTGCGTGATCGCATTCTAAACGCTGATTCTCGCGTTGTTGTTACTACTGACGAGTCAGTACGCGGCGGGCGCGTCATTGAAACCAAAAAGATTGTCGACGAGGCTCTTAAAAGCTGCCCCAACGTAGGGCACACTCTTGTCTTCAAGCGGACTGGCAATGCCTTTATTCCTTGGAATAATGACCGTGACTTCTGGTGGCACGAGGAAGTCGTTAAGCATAGGCCATACTTTCCACCTGTACCAGTGAATTCCGAAGATCCTCTTTTCTTGCTGTACACTTCGGGCTCTACTGGTACTCCCAAGGGTGTCGTCCACGCAACAGCGGGGTATCTTTTGGGGGCAGCTAGTACTACTAAATATGTTTTTGATTTGCATAAAAACGACATTCTGTTCACCGCCGGGGACGTGGGCTGGATCACTGGTCACACATATGTATGCTACGGTCCATTGCTACTAGGAGCCACTACTGTGGTGTTTGAGGGCACACCGGCATTCCCCAATTTTTCTCGCCTCTGGGACATTATTGACGAGCACAAGGTTACTCAATTTTACGTCGCGCCTACTGCTTTACGGTTACTCAAGCGCGCCGGCTTGGACTGGATTCATCATGACTTGTCTTCTCTCCGTACACTAGGGTCGGTAGGTGAGCCCATTGCACCGGATGTATGGACGTGGTATAATGACAACATTGGCAAAGGCCGTGCTCATATCTGTGATACATACTGGCAAACAGAGACGGGCTCACATATAATTTCACCAATGGCTGGCGTCACACATACCAAGCCTGGCTCAGCTTCCTTTCCCGTGTTTGGAATTGACCCGGTAATTATTGACCCAGTTACTGGACGAGAACTTTCCGGTAACGATATCGAGGGCGTGCTGGCCATTCGCAGCCCTTGGCCATCTATGGCCCGATCAGTCTGGAATTCGCATAGCAGATATCTCGATACCTATCTCAAACCATATCCGGGCTATTATTTTACTGGCGATGGAGCAGGAAAAGACCACGAAGGATACTACTGGATTCGTGGCCGCGTTGATGATGTTGTTAACGTATCGGGTCATCGCTTGTCTACTGCTGAAATTGAAGCTGCTCTTATTGAGCATCCTGCTGTTGCAGAAAGCGCAGTCGTGGGCATCAACGATGATTTAACTGGACAAGCTGTCAATGCTTTTGTAGCTCTCAAGTCAAAGCCTGCCGACATTGAAGTCATTAAGAAGGAGTTGATTTTGCAAGTGCGTAGGTCGATTGGTCCGTTCGCTGCTCCCAAGAGCGTTATTCTTGTGGATGATCTACCAAAAACCCGGTCTGGCAAGATAATGCGGCGAATATTGAGAAAAGTTTTGTCTGGAGAAGAGGACCAGTTGGGTGATATTTCGACATTGTCTAATCCTGATGCTGTTGCTAGTATTATTCAAGTAGTCAAGGCCGGGCGTAAATGATTTTTATATTGCTAGTTTGTTTTTGTGTTTAAAGGTTTCTCTCAAATTTAAAATCAAGTATAAATTACTATCTTAAGCTCAAAAGAAGTAACTCGGGGTCTTCTACGAGGTTTTTGAATCGCTCGGCAGTTTTGGCCAGCGTTACACCGTCTAGAACTCGGTGGTCGCCGCTCCATGATGTGTTGAAAACCTGAGTTGGTACAATATCCAAAGAACCGTCGCCTCTATACAAGGGCACAGTACGTGCTTTGCCTACAGCAAGAATGGCCACCTCTGACTCTACAATCACTGGTGCCAGGTACGTGCCTCCAACAGTTCCAATGTTCGACAGCGAAATAGTGCCACCCTTGAGGTCAGCGGAAGCAAACTTTCCTGATGCAGCAGAAACCTGAAGTCGTGAAAGCTCGCTTGCAATCTCGCCAATCGATAAGGACTGGACGTTTTTGATATTGGGAACAATCAAACCGGCGGGAGTGTCCATCGCAATACCAATGTTATGCTGAGGGCGTGAGACTAGCATAGGCTTGTCTCCTTGGAATGTAACTCGCGAGTTTACAATAGGGAAATCTGATAGTGCAACGGACATTGCTTTGATGAAGAAAGGCATATATGACATTTTGGCGCCCCCACGTTTCAATGCATCTGCATTAACTCGAGCGCGCAATTTGGTAAGAGTGTCTAAACGAACTTCGTCGGTATATAAGAAATGAGGAATTGTCAATGAATTAGCCATGGCTTTGAACATTTGAGCTTGCACAGGAGTTAGAGGTTTGATTTCTTCACCAGCGCTTGAAGAAGATGCTGGGTGAGATGTTTCAACAATTGTAGGTGGAGCTACTGCCTGTCTACCACCTTTATGAAATGCAATTACATCCTCCTTGAGGACTCTGCCGTCTTTTCCAGTTCCAGGAACTTGTGAAATATCAAAATTGAGCTCTACGCACACTCGCCTCACCGAGGGAGTCGCCAGAGACTGGAACTTGCTATTGGGAGTTTGTTTTTGTGGGGTGGGAGATACCGCCGCATCACCCAAAGAAACAGCTTCCGGGGCTTGCGTGGTGACTTCCCCGCTGGTAGTGCCCGGCACTTCTTCGCCTTCAGCTCCATCAGCTTCAACGTCGATATCAACAAGTGGCTGGCGGGAGTTAGCAATAGAATGCTACGCTTAAAAAATGGCTACTTACCTTTCCAACAAGGGCCATTTGGCCGACTTCGTAATGAAGGGTTTTAATGACACCTGTGTAGCGCGATGTGATTTCCACTGAGGCCTTGTCAGACTGGACTTCGCAGATGGTCTCAAACTCCTCAATATGGGCGCCTGGCTCGACAAACCACTGGATAACCTCGCATTCCTTGATTCCTAATGGAAGTTAGTACAATGCGTGTTGTAAGAAATAAAAAAATGTATACCTTCACCAACATCGGCCAGCATGAATGACTTCATGGCGTCGAGTCTTTGAGAATTGTGGAATGCTCTAAGGACAGGGCTTATCCTTGAAGAAGAATGCAATGCCGATACCAGACGAGCACGGGCAATTTGTCTAAAGAACATTTTGATATATATTAGGGAAATTTACTAGATTGAAGAAAGAAGAACAAGAAGAAGAAAAAAAAAAAAATTACATGAAAAAGCGGAGAAGTATTTTGATATTTATAAAGAGTTTGCAAGTAATTCGGCTATGAAAGGATATCGACAACTGGGCGATTGAAAAAAAAAATAAAAAATAAAAAATAAAAAATAAAATAAAAATTAGTAGATATGGAAAACTATCGGATGGACTTCGGGGACCCCATTTGCATAGTACAGCAATATTTCACTGAAAGGTTTGAAAATGACTGAAGAAAAACTGCTCGTAAGAAGTGGGTTTTAAGCAGGGTTCTGTAGTTCTGCAAAGTCCTAAGTGCAAGGTCACGTGATAATAGTGCGTATTACTTATCCTTAAGGATATTTCAGGCTTAATCAGCCCCTGCCCACATCTGATAACAGAGCTAGAGCCCATTTCCCACCACCTCCACAGTCTTTACGTCAGAATAACTAGCAGAGAAGCCATTGAACCGTACTATGTCCATTTTTTTTAAGTCGCCATTGGACATTGAGATCCGTCTCAAAGGCGAGGATCAACGAGAGCATGTTGACGTGAAAACTGACAAGGGGCGGAGGGAAAAGTTCCCACTGTACTTGGATGGCGAGACCGTCAAAGGATCAGTTACAATTCGACCGCGAGATGGCAAGAAGCTAGAGCACACAGGTATCAAAGTGCAGTTTATTGGAAGTATAGGTAAAGATTGTATGTGTCATATGAGAGTTATTGGTTCTAATAGGAGTAGAAATGAATAATGACCGTGGTCAACACGACGACTTTTTATCGCTGGGACAGGAACTGGCCGCACCAGCCGAGCTGCGACACCCAGAGACGTTCGACTTTGAGTTTAAAAATGTTGAGAAACAATTTGAGTCGTACAATGGAGTTAATGTTCGTCTGCGGTATTATATTCGGGTCACAGTGTTTCGGCGCATGGCAGACGTCGTTCGCGATAAGGATGTTTGGGTTTACAGTTACCGTACTAACCCAGACTCTATATCGTCTATTCGCATGGATGTTGGCATTGAAGATTGCCTACATATTGAGTTCGAGTATTCTAAATCGCGATACCATCTAAAGGACGTGATTGTCGGGCGCATTTATTTCCTACTAGTTCGGCTGAAAATAAAGCATATGGAACTATCAATTATCCGGCGAGAGACTGTGGGTGTACCCCCGAATCAGTTGAACGAGTCTGAAACTCTTGTGAGATTTGAAATTATGGACGGCGCCCCGGTACGTGGAGAAACCATTCCTATCCGCTTGTTCCTTGGCGGCTTCGACTTGACTCCGACGTTTCGTGACGTTAACAAAAAGTTTTCAACGAGAACATTCTTGTCGCTGGTGCTCATTGACGAAGACGCCCGCAGATACTTTAAGCAGAGTGAGATCATTCTCTATCGTCAGTAATTGTATAAAGTCTATGAGTAATAAATATGTAGATTATCTTCTAGACAAAGACCGCATTGTCCGTGGAGTACCGTAAGCGCATAATTTCAAACACAACGAGGCCTATACTGGTAGAAGGTAACGTTGACAGCGTCGATCTTACAAAGCCGCCGTAAAGCCATCTTGTCCAGGATCCCGCAGCATCGCGGGTAACCAGCTTTGACGCCTGTCGATATGTGCTCAGGTATGTGTTTCTGTGCAGCCTGGGCGGTTCCAGTTGATTCCGGCTCACTTCGTCACGGACCTCTAAATGCATATGATGAAGTTTTTGTATTTTGCCAAGAGGATATTGTACTGCTTGGATGGAAACAGCTGCCATTGCACCAGCGGCAAGAATGAATGAAGGGTATAATATTTTGCTAGCATTCTTTCCCCTATAACGTGCATACCTCCGATACCATGGTCCCTTGATTGCCTCAAAAGTAGCAAAGAAAAAGGCAAACCCTAAAGACTCTTTGACAAGGCTGATAGGATACCCAGCAAACACCCCCGCTGGACCAATCTCAAGTAGCTTGAATCGACTGTACGACCACATTGTTGAATGAGGCGAACTAAGCATTTCGCTAACAGAAAATCGCGTCGCTATGGCGTCTATCGGGGCAGCGGCTAAAGACTGAGCAGCTCCAGCAATGAGTCCAGCTTGGAACGTGTTGACAATGGTATACTCTTTTGATTTGGAAATGAGAGAAAGAGATGACAAGTAGGACGTATATAGTACCAACCCCACCCTGATATATTAGCATAGTACCATCCTAATGAGACCCTTACCTACGCTGAATTGGCCACTAAAGGCGGCAGCACTAAATAGTTAGAGTGAGCCCAACGTGTGGTGAAGACACTTACCATGATTCGGAATGAATCCCCAGCCATATTTTTTAACTGATTGTACCAGTAAAGCCTAGACATTAGCGTTGCACTGGCATTCAATGAAAGGGCTTACTGGACCTGAATGAGTAAATAGGCTCCAAGGCTGGTTGTACGCTGGATTTAGAGCCCTTGGAATAGCCTGAACATTAGTCACCAATCATAGTTTATGCAGCAAATTAATCCTACTAAGTAGCTAGGCAATGCAAGACCTTGTTAGATATTGTTTCAGAAAGTACCTTGAGCAACACTTACTCGACGCGCGTGGGCCGGAAAAGTTTGATGGGGACACGCACATAGAACGTCAAGAACTGGCCAGTCAGAGCCCGTATGCCAGCAGTAGTTGCACCGACAATGCGGGATTCAAAGATGGACTTTTGTGTCTCGGAGTCGCCAGACAGCGTGGTCATAATAACCGTCGCCGTTGCTTTGTCGTCTTCAATATGTCTTCAATATGTTGAAGCAGTTTTGGATTCTTGGCGATAGTTGCTCTTCCTCATTTATAGGGTAGGGGTTTTATTAGGGACCTAGTGATTGATAGCATTTTTGACGAAAAATAAAAAAAAACCTTCAAAAGAGTTCCATTTTGTTGTCATCTTTTGCATGGACACTACTTTCCTTTCTGGACGTACCCGACTCCTTCGCTAGAGAGTAAACGACAAGAGAGCATTAAATTGAGAGGGTGCTTATTACATTATGATTCGTCAAGCAAAAGGATGTGTGACTCTTGCAACGCTGCTGGTAGTGTTGATTTTCTGGTATACAGTCGCTTTCAAAGGCTCTACACCATCGGCAGCTTTTTTCAAAACACTGGTGACTTCGCGCGACAACGTACGGGAGTTATGGGATCAGAGTCCATATGAGTCACTGCTTAAAGTGACTGCTAAGGATCGCCTAGAGAGTACAACGGGAGTGACCGATTTGTCTGAAGACGCTACGTCACTTCAAGGAATGGACTTCAATGCAGCGCTGAGCGATGGGCAAGTAGTTCAGAAACCCGCTGGAAAAGGCCACAAAGACAAGGAATGGCTTCAGCGTAAAGTTGGATACTTATACGCCATTCAAGGCGCCCACATTCAGCAAGATTTCAAAGTGAGGCCCAAGAAACATCAAGTGGTAGAAGGAGTTGTTGATCCTTCGAGCTACGCAGATTCTGAGCGTCAGAAGAAAGCATACGCAAAGGTAGTCCAGGAAGAAACTCAGCGTCGCAAGGAGGAGGCTGAGAAGGAAAAGAAAGAGGCGGAAGAGAAAAAAGCTAAAGAAGAAGAAGAGAAGCGAAAGAAGGAGGAAGACCTGCGCAAGTCCGAAGAAGAAAAGAAGCAGCAGCGCGAGAAAGAGCAGCAAGAGGAAGCTAAAAAGAAGCAAGAAGAAGAAAAGCGACAAGTGCAAGCCAAAGCAGACGAAGAAGGAATGGCTAACGACAATAATTTTTTGGAGGAAGATATGGCAGCACACTTTGACGTTTCTACTGAGTTCCCTCCTTACACTGGAGGTGATCTGGAGAAGCTGTTTGTAATGACACCTTTGGATGATAATATGAATGCCGTAATGCGGGAGGACATCATTGCCAACCGTGAAGCGTACTGTTACAAACACAGCTACGTTTGTTTGTTCCCGAATGTAACGGCTAGCATGAAAACCGAAAAGAAATGGGCAACGGTTCATGCGTTACGCAAGCAATTTGGAAAGAGCGGCGAGATCAAGGCAAACGACTGGGTCTGGGTCACGCACCCCAATGTTTTGATTACAAACAAGGACAAGGCTCTTTCAAACATACTGCTCCAGCCTGATTCACTTAGCGCACGATTATCATATGGGTCGCGCTTTTTGTCTGGTAAGGGTCATTATCATCCTACGGTACGGTTTCCCGACGCAGTTGAAGATGTATCCAAGCTAGAAGTTATTGTGGCTCGAGGACCCAAGAGTTTCAACTTGGAGTCTTTCCTAATTCGCAATACTCAGCGCACAAAGTTCTGGATAGACATGTGGGATGACCACGTCGTGTCAGAAGTAGCATCCAGCGATGCTACGGCCGAGGGTGACCTGCTATGAATGACTTTTATAGCTTATTCAAGAGCTGATGAACAGTCAAGAATGATGCAACAGGTTGCAACAATATTAAAGCACTAATGAAAGAGTAATCATTGAGTGAAAAGTTGAA
>JAKVQY010000408.1:0-14342 GCA_030463045.1 Geotrichum macrosporum
AAACAGGCTCTTTAATATTCAAATAGTGATTAATGGCTCTGTATCTGGCCAGGCAAACTGAAAATTCTCTAACAACCATGTCTGTTTGATATTTCATTTTAGTTCGCAAAGCAATACTTTCTCAAATTTAATATATATCAAATATAGTCATGAAAACGGAATAGTATTTAGCAAAATAAAAATGATAAACACCAGCACTTATTATATAAAACTTCTACTCAGTCTCTGTATTTGTCCATAAACTCTTTGTGGAACTTAGTAAGGTAGAGTGCATAGTCATCGCCAGGTGCTAGGAAAGTAGTTCTAAAGTGCCAGGTTCCTTCTACCTGACCAAATCCAGAACCAGGAATAACACAAATACCAGTTTTCTCCAGTAACTCAAGACAGTAAAACTCGTCAGGAACCTCACCTAGTCGTTTGGCTTCTTCAATTGCCTTTTGAGGGAGTGAAATTTTGGGAAACAAGTACATAGCTCCTTGAGGTTCTTGGAGCTCAACGCCCTCCATTGTCTTAAAAGCATTGTAAAGTACAGTAGCTCTGTGCTTCAAGGTGTTAAAAATTCCATTATATTCGGAAATAAAAGTCTCATAAGAGTCTCCCCCAAGGGCGGGAGGATGTACCATAAGCTCAGTCAAAACCTGGCCGGTAACAACTGGGCACAAAGAAATGGAGGCTAACTTGTAAATGTTTTCCTCTACGTCTGGGTGAAATCCAGTGAGCTCCATATACCCACCACGCTGTCCACACTCTCCAATCATACCCTTAGAGGTGGAGTGAATAGAAGCAAGCTGCACGCTATCATATTTTCCACCTGGAAACTCTTGCTGAAGCTGGCGTAAAACCTTCTTAAAGGAAATAAACTCACCGACAAACACATTAGCTTGGTAAACTTCATCGGCAATAATAACAATGTAATTATCTGCAGAAACTTCTATGATGTCTCTAATATTTTGCTCCGTAAGAATTGCACCAGTGGGGTTGCCAGGGTTGATGACCACAATTGACTTCAACTCAATATTTTGCTCTTTCGACCCGGCTACAATATCACGGACTTCTTGTACATTAGTAGCCCAGCCTTGATTTTCGTCAAGATGATACTGAACTGCTGTTGAATTTACAAGAGTCAAAGTAGCAGAATACAGGGGATATTGGGGAATTGGGATGAGAAATCCAGAAGAAGGCCCCGTAGATAGCGCACTTAAAAGCTGAGTGACACCATTGGAAGCACCTGCGCAAAGGTAAATGCTTTCAGGATCAGCAGGGAAGCCGTCACGGGCCTCAATAAACTTGGCTATCGATTTCCTAATAAATGGAATACCCTTCGAGTGAGAGTATGCACCAACCGAGCCAATTTCCTCGATAAGTTCTTGGGCACGCTCGATGGCATCTTGTTTAAAGAGAAGCCCAACGTCAGGGTTGGAAATAAGCGCAGGGTATTGAACCAATGCTAAAACCTGTCTGTAAAATGTAATCGGACTTTGGTCTAACTGTTGAGGGTTGCCAATATTTGCATTGATAACCTCTTTGAAGGGTAGGGACTCAGGATTCTTTTTGAGCTGATCCCTTAATTCTTCAGCACGCAAAGCGAGTCGACCTCGCACAGCATATTTAGCGTTAACAACATTTTTATTAAGCTTGTCGACAGTAAAAGGAGACATTTTCTTTGACGAAGTGTACGAAAAGGGAACAGCCCTGGATGAAGATATATTTCTCGAGGACAAGATGGAACCTGTGAAAGGTCCAAAAACGGAATGTGCCGGGGAAAGTCGCAGGGCAGAAGCCACTCCCTTAGAGGTAACTCTCAATTTCAACATGATGTACAGGGATTTTTAAATTTGTAAGGCGAATAATATGGAGTGTAGATGAAACAACAAGGATATCTGTAATGACTGAGTTAGAAAGATGAAAATTTCAGGTCAAGTGAGAAAGAGCCAGTATTTAAAAGGTTCGTAGAGATGAGAGTTCAACTGGGTAGTTTAGAAGACTTCAAAACAAGCCCATGATAAATCCTTAAGGCCAATGTGGATCATTTCAATGTAATCCAAGTTTTGGCAATTTCAATGAAAAAGATCCGGGATCCTTTTTTAGACTTCTGTTCTGGTTTCCCTCTCTCCTCTTCAGCAAACTAGACATCTTCAAAAACCATGAAATGAGAGAATGTTGATCCGACTAAATGACCGGCCCTTGTCTCCTCAAAACCTAGAGAACTACTCATGAGGAAACTCTGCGCGTGACAAGTCTGTTCATTCAGACAAATATATTTAAAACAAAAAAAAAAGAATCAAATAAACTTACATTTCAGCAACTTTAGGTAACTTGTAAGCAATTGAACTGATGGGAAATCGTATCGAGAAAATTTTTAGCTGAGGTCGTGGAGCATATGAAGTTTCTAGGGAACACGGAAACACGGTAAACGACGGATGATACCTAGCGGAGACTAAATGCCGTTAAACTAAAACGGGATCAATCCAAAACTTCAATTGAAAGGTTAACCTGGATCAAGGAAACGTTTTCTGGGGTGAAAGAAACAAAAAAAGGGACAGAAGAAAATGAAAAAAAGCAGAATGAAAAAGACATCCTTACCCCTCAGATGGAAAGATAAATAGGTCAACTTTAGTCTGGGCGAAAGGAAGATAAACCGATAATTCAAGTCGTCTGCTAAAATATAAAGAGGATAACTAAAGTATCAGTGCTGGATAGCAGGAAAGAAAATGAAACGTGTGAAAGACGAGTTGATGCTAAATTTACGAGCAAATCTCACTCTCGAGTCTGCATATTGGCAGGATTCGGATGTTCTCATAATGTTTCGAGGTTTTGCTCTTTTTTTTATCTAGGATATTAGTCATCATAATTTTGAATTTCTCTATCTGAAAAAAGGGAATCTCAAGGTAACGCGCATCAGTACTTCGAAAATGTGTGCAATTCTCTTTGGTGGCATTTACTTTCAAACGCTGGCAATTTCGTTAATAACTCCGGGAAAATAAATAAATTAGATTTAGTAGTTTTGTAGTACTCAGGTCCATCTCAGCAAACATCCCGATTGTAGGCTACCTCTTCATTTCAATGCTATAGCGGCACATTCCGCAATAACAATGCCATGTTGCTAATTATCCTATTGTTGCTAACAGTGATCCGGTATACATTGAGTTTTTATATTTATGCGTATAGTTCTACTTATTTGGATTTCATGTCACTTAGTTTTGATTTAATGGCGGGTATGCACGTTTTAGAGTCTCATCTGCGAAAATGATATTATGGAGTAAAGCACTTTTATTCAACTGTGATGTAACCAAATTTGCTTACTGGAACAGTTTGGGCTCTGGTTACATTTAGGACTTATTTGTGATTGAGACCGGTATCTCTTTGGCTCCTTTTTTGTAGCTATATAACTCCTTACTTTAGCACCGGCTGAGAGTGCAAACCTCTACAAGTTTCCCAGAGAGAGCACTAATATTCTCGACACCAACATACGATCTTTGGTTCATGTCGTGTAGTTTCTTCTAAGTCCATCTAAAACCATAGACCTTGATAGCTAGTTTCTGTATTTAATTCTTTCATTTCCTGTCTTTGCAAAGTCAATTCACTTTATATACATAATTCCTTTAATGCTTTGGCAGTTCCCTCGACGATGGCAACATGTTCGATTTCATGCACACGCTGCTCATATTCCTCGACAGTTTCGCTCTTTCTGATATCAAGCTCTTTAATGAGCAAGGGTTCTCCTTCATCCACTTCAGTGATCACTTTGTGAATCATGACTCCAGCCTTGGTGATTTCACCGTTCTGACCAGCTTCCCATGCACGCTGAATAGCATTAATTCCGGCAAACGCTCCAGGGAGGGCTGGATGCAAATTGATAATAGGCACGCTGGATTTTTCTAAAGGTTCTAAGAATGATGGTGAAAGAATTAGCATCCAACCCGCGCATACAATCAAATCTGGCTTGTTTTCTTTGAGAATGTAAGCCGCCAGATCTTTATTAAATTGTTCGCGCGATTGTTTCCGTCCCGCCTTGTCACTCTTAGAAACTGATCCATAGTATTCCGGGGATTGCAAACTATGGACGTAGCCTGAAATTCCGGCTTTTGCTGCTCGCTCCAAACCAAAAGCAGTCGGAGAGGATGAAATGACTTTGGTGATGCTGGCACCGCCAAACTTTCCAGCAGCACTTGCATCTATTAATGCCTGCAGATTAGTTCCTGAGCCGGAAATAAGGACTGTGATTTGTTTAGGTTGTAGGAAACTCATTATAAGAACTTGGAAATGGTTGAGGTGCCGATGCAAAAAACTAAAATTTTAGTTTTGAAAAGTTCGTCTTTTTTTTTCCGGGTCACTGGGTGTCCCAAATGATGAAAATAGTAGCGATTGACATCGACTGGCCGTTTAAATTGAACCTGATTCGTTTTTTTGTCCTTTTGGTTTGATACCTACGAGATAAGAAACGACCCATTGAGGTATATGTTTACACTTTGATAAAATTTTCCAATGCTTGATATGTATATTTTCTAGTATAGTCAACGCAGTCTATGATTAGCGTCTAACTCGTCACCATTAAAATCTCAGCAAGACTCTTTGCATCCATTGTAGCCGCTCGCTTTTGAGCAATCCACCTTGCACGAGTGCTAGTAAAAGTTAGTAAAACAAAGTCAGTCTGCAACAGAAAACATTTCAACTCACCCTTGCATTCCGCGAAGAACAGGTAACGGTTTTGGTTTAGAGATTTCCTCAGCTTGTATGCTGCTAGATTTCTTTTCCTTCTTTTCTTTCTTTTCCTTCTTTTCCTTCTTTTCCTTCTTTTCCTTCTTTTCCTTATTTTCCTTCTTTTCCTTATTTTCCTTCTCCTTTTTCTCTTTCTTTTCCTTCTTTTCTTTTCTATCCTTCTTGTCCTTCTTTTTTTTGTCAGAGCTTTGTCTACTTTTCTTTTTGAGAGGCTGCTCTTGAGATTGCTCAGCAATATCCGATTCCTCTGACTCCTCTTCATTTTCGCTGCTAGTGGCGTCTCGCTTTCGCTTATTGTCCCGTTTGCTCTTATTATTTCTTTTACTCTTTTTGTCGCCTTCAGCGGAAGTAATAGCTTCTTCCAACATTTTGTCGACAGTACCTTCCAACAAGCCACCATAAACAAAAGTCATTCCAAACTTTCCACACTCTCGAACAATATCAAGTCGTCGGTTTCCCAGTGCAGCATCCACTTTAGCTGAATCTTTGCCATTCAAGCGTCCAAGAATTCTCTGAAAAACATCCAGACCTTGTGCAAACTCGGCAAGATCGTCTTCTCCTTTGTTTTTGCGATGCATCTTGGAACCAAGACCAGTATTGTCTTTCTTGAAGCTCACTTTGACATGGACTGTACTACCTGACTGGCCGACTCCAAGTCCATTTCCAGGCGCCCAGCCAAGTTGCTCTAGATGCTTGTGTCCAAACCGGTTCTTATCTAAACAAACGTTTGTTAGCATAAAACTCAAGTACAGTTTCTAAGAAAGTCCTTATTTCAGAACTGTATCAAATTTATCACATACTGTTTGACCAGTGGGTATTTCGAGGATCTTTACTGATCTTCGTATTCTGTTTTGCACCGGCTAATCCCATAGCAATAGTAGTTACAACGCTCAATATCTAGATTTCGTTGTTCTGTGTGAAAAGTTTATGAACAGAAAGAATTAATATTTAAAGGAAAGCTCAGGAGTCGTCAGCTTTGTAGAGACGCAAGAAGGATATTTATTGCGCGGAATAGGTAAGAGCGAGATATAAGGAAGTAAAAAAATTTTAGTTGGGAGGAAAAAAAAAATATTCAGATAACAAAGCTATACGATGAGAAGGTACAAACTTTAAAGCAACTTAGGCCCGCCATATATCGCAAATTTCTTAGACGTGAATAGAACTTTTTCGATGAAAATTTGCAAAGAAAATTGATCTAACAACTCAAAGAACTCTTGAAAGTATTTGAAAAATATAATGGTCTTCAATATTTTTAAATATAAATATAATAAAAATACATATTATACAGTACACGGTTACACGAAGTAAAAAAAAAAAATTCCCATAAGAAAAAATAGAAAGAAATCAGGAAAAAATAAAATGAAAAGAAAAAAATAAATTGCCGATATAAAATAAAATTAATGAAAAGCATACACCAGGAAGCCTCAGGCATTGCGCTCCTGTTTGCTAGTGATATCTGATTGGTTAATTAGCTTCTCAATTGAAACCAAATGCTTGCCGTAAGAAAACTTCTTGAGCTGATCCAAGTGTGGTTTAATAGCATCCACAAGTCTGTCATGCTGCTCACCTCTAGTCACATCCAGCAACTTTTGAATCACGTAATTTGCAAATTGATCCTTCATCATGACGTTCATGGGAACCACACCATCTGGTCTAGGCTTCAAAATTTCGCTTATGAATTGATCGCGCTGATGTGACGATCCATGGATAATGCACTTTTCCACAACGTTGGACGCAAATTTGTGTCTTGAAAAGGACAAGATAGAGTTTTTAATAATTTCCATGACTCGCTCGCGATCAGAAGGCTTACCTCGCTCAATGACATGTTGAACTACATAGTTTCCATATTGGTCCTCAACAAGATGGAATGTAAATCCATGTAGCTCGCTGAGAATCGAATTCTGTGCATCCTCGTTACAATATTCGAGCATCCGCTGGATGACCCGACAGCCATATGGATGCGTTGCTAAATTATATACCTCAGAATGAAAAGCATCAAGAATAAAACCAATGTGCTCTGCGGGAATCCGTTCAACTGCTTTCTGAATAACATGATTTCCATTTTGATCTTTGACACATTGAAGCACATGTCCATCTAGTTCCTTGACAAGCGTAGCTTGCTGATGAGTAAGGACGTGTTCAATTGCTTTTTGTACCACTCGACAACCGTACATTTGAAGGGACAAATTCAAAATATTGCCCTCCATTTGTTTAGCCAATAATGTCTTCTGCATCTGATTTCCCAGTTCAAAGAATTTCTGGATCACATAATTGCCAAACACATCTGTCATGTTCTGTAAGGAGTTGGACTGTAGCTCTTCAAATATTATCTCCTTATCTTCGCTAGAAGCGCTTTCAAGCCTTTGCTGGATGAACCGAGACCCGTATTGATCACCACTGAACTCCACAACGTGACCGAATATGTCCTTGAGCTCATACTTCCTGTTTTTGTTACTCCGGAACTCTTCGAGAAGAGGTGATCGTATACTGTCAGAAATATCGGCGCGGTGTTTTCTAGTGGAGTTGCCACTGCCATTTGAATGACGAGAAAATTTGAAATTGTGTTCATTGCCACTGGAAGAGCTATCAGATAGATAGCCCTGAGGATGGAAAGGTTGAGATGTGCTGAAGCGAAATTGATGTTGAGGTTGCTGAGTTTGAAACTGCTGTTGTTGATGTGCCAGCTGCTGTCTAAGGTTTGCTTCACCGTTTATACCAGAATTTGAAGACCGAGATAAGGACCGAGTAGGAGGACGTGTTTGCGGAGAAAGAGAAACAACGTTGTCCACCTGCGGTGTTAATGAAGGACTATTGTATCCGTATTCATTTTCACCATTCCATGTGTCAGAAAGACCAGTGACAGAATTTGCAGGAGAAGAAAATACGGACTCATAGTAAGGCTGGTTGAAAGACGAACGTGCAGCAGGTGGCGTGATGTTGAAGTTATCAAATTGACTTCTGAGTGGTAAAAATCCGGGCGCCAGACCAGGGAGTAACAGTTCAGTAGAACGATTAGAATGGTACGAATCCATGGACATGGTGTTGGGAGAGTTAAGACTGGGCATGCTGCCTAAAGATAGTTGAGGCTGTTGCCAAACAGAGCCCGGGGTAATAGAGTTTGACCTACTAGTAGAATTAATGCTATTGGAGTCTGCTGAAGCGCTAGGGAAAAAGTTTGACGATACAGAACCATGCCGCGATTGCTTCAGAGGTAGAGAAATTGGTAAAGATTGAGGATCGTCATTTAAATCCAACTGCTTTATGCCACTATACACAAGCTCTGCATCCCGTGTGACCTGAGCCAAGTTTGAGAATCTATCAAGAACACCCGCAATAGTATGCCCTTCTTTTAAAGAATTCCTTGAATTTAGACCAGCAAAAGCAAACCGCGAGTTACCAGAAATAGGCTGATGCAAAGGGAGACCATGCTCCAGCTCAACAGCAGAAGACCTGCGATATGAAGGTCGTATGCCGGGAGATGAGGAACATGCACCTGTCTGCTGGTTACACAGACTGGTCCCTAAGTTATAGTCGTCCAAACGAGTAGATGAAGGTAGTGTTACATTACCAGCAGAAAAAGAGCCACTACGGGTCACTGACGAAAACAAGGAATTAGATGAAAATAACGAATTTTCCGATGACATGGAAGAGTAAGAGCTAGGCCCTCCGCCAATTCCCAGAGATCCTGGCTGAACACAGTCGTTAGCAAAAGACGCACGGCGGAGGTCCCTCGAAATGGGGAAAAATGAACTTTTTAGTGGTGTGTGATTAGATTGTTCACCAAAAGCAGAAAAGGTGGAGTAATGGGATGCCCCAGTATTCAAATGAGGCCCTGACGAAACAGGCGAACGAGAGGTCAGAGGGTCCCATGAGGAAGGAGAAGGTGAGACAGAGGGTGGTTGTTCCGACGTTAGTGACGAAGCCATATCGTGCGTCCAATGATTTTCTAAGGGTTGAATCGTACTCTGAGTAAAACTGTTAGGTGCGGGGCTTGGCTGACTAGACTTGGCGGGTGTAGAAAACAAGAGCGAGGAAGTGGATGAAGAAGGAGATGGCTCAAACAGCGTGAGAGAAGAGTCTGGAGAAGGTGAGTTTGAGGATTCCTCGAGTTTTCTTGGAAGCGGGTTTTGCGGGGATTGGGTGGGATACAGGGAAATTGGATATTTTCGATCCTGATATCCAGAAGACAGACTTATATATGAAGAGTGTTCCTGGGATTGCCTATTATGTTGCTGATAATGCTGGCTTCGCTGGTCAGATTGAGACTGAGCAACTTCCGGGGGCGACGGAGGAAGCCGAGTGTACGATGATGAGACAGGCCCTGAAAAAGGGGTGAATGGCTGAGAGGAATTCCCGACTTGGGGACCACAAAAGTTGTTGCCTACAGAAAGGAGGGGACTGTACAAGCAAGTAGAAGTAGAAGATGGGGTAGTAGTAGTAGTAGAAGGAGAAGGGGTGGCAGCTGCTGAGACTGAATAATTTGTGGGATAAACGGAGTTGGGAGCAGGTAATTGAGGATTAGTGTTAAGTCGAGTCCAAGTGGGCAGGTTGAAAGAAGACATGACCAACAGACAAAAATATGAAATACAAGTCGTGGACCAAACGTCAACTGAATATGCTCCTGCAAGATTTGTCTCTTATGTTATTATGTTTGGCTGTAGGATAAAAGTATTGATTCTATTTCATCAGAAAAAAAAAAAAAAGAGGAATAAAAGAAAGACCGGAAATACATAGAATGATATAGCTAAGGTCATGAAAATGAGATTGTCTTCTATACTTCAATTTTAATATACCGTTGTTTTAAAGGAAATTGGTTGTTTTTGTGAGCCAACATTAATTCCCCGAACCAAAATGGTGTTTTCTTCATGTAAAAGTTAAGTAATTCTTTTTTTAAATAAACATTTGTTTTACTTTACAATGGTTAATTTAGCGAGCTCGGACTGTTTCGCGAATCCTATGGTCATTGGAGTGTTTACTCTTCGTCTCTTTTGAAAAGAAATGCCGGAAAATGTATTAGTGAGGCTAGCCAAATTGATTTGGCATCTGACCCATGAATTTAATAATGCCTGGCATGACAATTAGAGATGACCTGCTGGTTTAGACTAAATTAAAATAATTATTTACAAATTGCCGTAGGTCGCTATAAGCCGCTATGAGTTACATGGCAAGTAATGGAGGACATATTCGCGCTAAAGATGCGGTACATTTGAAGCGCACAATTAACTTTAATCAGACATGTGAGGGCTCTGCGCTAAGTCTATCACAGCTTCCTGCCCATGACTGGTCTAGACTCTGAAGTTGTTGCATATCAGAATATTATTTTGCAAGCTAGAGATTATCATACAATCCACGCCTGGAATGGTGCTCTAATACTGTGTGGCAAGTTTGGAAAGTCTCGCAAATAGAAATCAATACCAGATCCAGAGAAAAGTGGTGTAAAAAGTAGCGTACACTACTGCATGTAATATGGCCGCGCGCTGCTTGTAGGCCCCGTGGATCTGTAGTCAAACCAATAAATGGCAAACGTCAAGAAGAAGGTTATTTACACTTGGTTTTCTTAAAAGAACAGGGTGAGATGCAAACAGAGTATTGGCATCAATACATAGTTTTATTTCAACTTTGCGAGCACAAGAATTAGGTTTATGTATTAGACTATTTAATATCTCAACACACCCCGTGCTTGGCCATCGTTATTCTGCTAGGCGACGTCTAAGGTACAACTGACAATGCATGATCGTCGGCATCAGCAGCTCCTCTTCCTCCTTTCTGACAGATAACAAAAATAAATAAGGGAAAAAATGACTTTTAATCGACCTCTGAAATGACGAAAACTTTTTTTATCGACAATCATTAATCATTTTGCCGGGCACGTGGATACTGCAGGGGAGGCCCAGCTAGGGCAAAACCTATATGAAACTCTCAGATATCAATATGCGCCGCAGATGCGTTACGAACTACTCAAAGGCGACGTTTGCATTCTTACATGGCAGTTTATTTAACTTAGGCCTTTAGAGAACTCCTTATGACATTCAGCGTCCTGGTATTTGGAACGTTCTAGGGTGAAATTTTGTGTTGTAAAATTAATTTCTCTGTATTTAACTGAAGGGTTGTCTCATTTCAACGCGAAAAAAGTGCCAAATTGACATCTAGACGTGGGGCGCAAAATTATAGTTTGTCACTAATAAGAGAGGAAATTACTTGTTTTTAGAGTGGAAATGAAACAGTTCAGCTCCGTAAGTCAAGGTTGTGACTGCACTCTCATTGCCATATCTTAGCAGCTGGGGAGTCTTCAAAGACCCTTTGCTCTCTTTTGTAAGTTTATCTTTCCAGTACAAGCGGCATGCGCAAAACTTTCATTAATTTCGTGGTAAGTCAGCCAAAACTGAATACATAACGCGTGCACGTTAACCCTTTTCTTTTACATTATGCTTGGAATAATTTGAGTTTAAATCCCTATGGTTTTGGGTTTGTTAGAAATTAATGTTTCGCCTTATCACTTAAAAAGCGACAAAATCGTGCCACAGTGAGTAGGGAAAATAAAAGTAGACTTTATCGTGTCATCAGGCTTGATCTCTTAAAAACTGAATTCTTCTTCCTTGTTCTCGTATAAACTCTGTTAATGTGCCGGAGGTACTTTGTGGCGGTTTTCGTAAGAAATTATCATACCCGCAGCATACACATGCACAAGTCACTGGTGCGTTGATGGTAGCATGTAGCAAATAGCTGCCGTCATGCCCACTTGAATCTTTGATGTCCTATTTTCAAAACATTTTCTCTATTCAAAGGTTGCGGGGTAAAGAGCATTTCGAACAGCGATATTCAAGCCGGAATGTAATTCCGTAGAGTTAGCAAAATCTGAAAACCCGATACCGCAAAGGCATACTAAGCATTCACACTAGTTGATTATAGCTCCCGAAATCACGAATGACCTTCTATAGCCTCAATTTCTAAATTTTTAGTAGAAATATAATGCTTTGCGAGCATTTAATTTGGTTAGGCAATAAGCGCTTCCGTTCCTCTGATTTGTGACAGGAAGACTAGTTACAGAAAGAATTCAGATCTTGTTTCCCGAATTTAGCAGTAAAATTGCCTTTGCCAAAGTATTATGAGCTTTAAAAAATCTCAGTAAATTTAAGAAAAGTCTCGTCAACATGCTCAACGTCCCGTTGCACTTGTAATGTTAAATAATATAGCTTGTGAAATCGCATGAATAGAACAGAGGGAATTTCAACGTAATAACAGGATTTAAAACTTTGTAGTCTTAAGTAACGAAATTTCAAGACTCAAGCAATAGCTTGTCCATTAAGATCAGTCTGCTGCTGCAGATCAATTGTGGGCATAAAGTTCCCATTCATCCGGTGATATTTCATACGAAGTGCAGTTGGCATATGTAGTGGTAAATTATGGATTCAAGCTCAGTAAAATGGCCATGAATACTATAAATACTCACAATACAAGTAAATAACTATCCACGATTCAATTGAACCTCAGATATTTTGAGTTATTGGAACGCGTAAAGTTTCCCGGTTCTTTGTCGCTTCATCTTAGAGAATGCTATTTAATTGATAGATACTCAACCCGCAAAGCACGACCTCAACGAAATTCATATAAAGCAACCCCAGCAATCTCCTAAGAACAAAAAGGCAGGAGAACCATTACTTGTTAACCTTATATAGAGCTATGCTTTTTTAGGTTGTTTTTTTTTTGACTATCTCAAATTATTCAACCTAAAAATGAGACAATGTGTAACCTTCAATTGGCACTTCCCAATTGGAGGTAATTATTGCTCCAGAAATTTTTCTTCCTTAGCCTCAAGTAACTATAACAAATCGAAAGCTCAAAGCTCGAAGCCCCAGAGCTACATTATTGTTTATTATGGTTTATCCTGCTGTAAGAATTCCCGCTAGAAGAGCACAGACCGCATCATTTATTTTTCTTCATGGACTTGGAGATAGTGGCCAGGGCTGGTCGTTTCTTGCTGAGGAAGCAATTCGTCAAAACAAGCTCCATCACGTCAAGTTCATCTTCCCCAATGCCCCTCAACAACCGGTCACATTGAACTTTGGCATGCCTATGCCATCCTGGTATGACATTAAGGAACTAGGCAATATTCAGCAACAGCAAGATGAGGTCGGAGTTTTAAAGAGTATTGACAGATTGAAACAAATCATTGATGAGGAAGTTGCTGCAGGTATACCTACTGAGCGCATAATCATTGGAGGATTTTCTCAGGGTTGTGCTGTTTCCCTGGCTACTTCTGCTGTTTACGATAAGCCCCTGGCTGGTATTGTTGGCCTTTCTGGATATCTGCCCATCAAAGAAAAGCTGGTAACATTAGAAACCACTGCAAACAAGAGCACACCCTACTTTCTAGGACATGGCACTTCAGATCAAGTTGTTCGCTTCTCTTATGGCAAAGCCACCCACGATTTTCTTGTCAGTAACTTGAAGCGGGATCAGGTTTCTTGGAATGAGTACCAAGATATGGAGCACTCTGCCTGTCCTGAAGAGCTGAACGACATTATTGCTTTTACCGAGCAGGTTTTACCAGAAAGGTAAGGTTTTGCTTCATTTCTGTTGTTTTCTAGCTCTGTTTCATTTGTGTAATTGAAAGACATGAATTCCATTTTTTAGACTAATAACAAGTCTCCTTGATACCAAAAAAATTATTGACTATGTTTTCACGGAAATGCAAGACTCTAGTAAGATCAAACTCAAAAGGCTCTTGTAGCCACAGACAGAAGACATACTTCTTCTCTGGTAAGTTTCATTAAAGAAATGAAACAGTCACGGCCTGCGGCACAAATATTCGTGGTTCAGATGAATTGGCTTCCCACAATTTTTGCACTTCTGTCTGTTTATTTCAGCACAGTTCTAGTACCTTTAAATGTACTTGTTGGCTTGATGTTGCGCTGGGATGCTTGAACTTTCTGAAGTTTAAAAGGGATATTACTGGGTATCACATCACTGTGATAAAATTTCGTCCTAAAACCGTCGCTGCCTTCGCTAGAAAAGATTTCTCCTCAGTTTTCAGCCTCGCCATCAGGTTCTCTAGTCGCTGTTTACAGAGTAATGGGACCATCTGCCTGGAGTTGAAAATGTCTCGGGGGTTACCAATGTCAGATCCTGCCAACATCTAGGAGAAAAAAAGCTTTCTTTAGAGTTGCCCGGGATTCACGCTTAGCAACTGTGTATATTGCCAAAGCTGACTTTCCAAAACTTGAGATCCCTGCTCATCCGTCTTCGATCGGTATTGCTATAGTATCTTCGTCGTATTTGCCGATTCGGTAGTCGTTGAGGGTAGCGCAAATAGCGTTTTGAATTATCGATTGGGCGAAGGTAAGGTTGCCGTTAGAGTTTAGTGAATGTTGAAGACGGCGAAGCTTGAATTGTTCACTTGCTCTTAACAATGGCAAACTATCTTGCTTCTTGTCCATTGTCATTGTGAATCCCCAATATCTTGTCTCACTGAGAGACCCTTTTAAGAACATTGAGCAGCTTCGTGTTTACGCTGAGCAGCTTGCCAAGTCTGGTGCCCTCGGTAACGTTGGTTCCAAGGAGGCCGAGGATGAGGATATTCCCGATCTCGTTGAGGGCGAGTCTTTTGACAAGGTCGACTAAAG
>JAKVQY010000409.1:0-14259 GCA_030463045.1 Geotrichum macrosporum
GAGGGAAAAAATAATTCCCAGTCGTACTATCGTGGTAAATAATTGTGTTTTATTAATTTTTTTTCTCCCTCAACTTGGTGTTCTAAGGCTCTAATTATATTTTAAACGTTTGCGTCACACAACCACTTAAAAGTGATATAAATATGTCAAGACATTTGAAGACAAGCAGGTCCTTTCTAAAAGTTGTCAAATCTAGGCCTAACATTTGATAATTCATCCTAAAACTATGGCCAAACAACCTATAGTTTTATGAAATTGAAATTATAAAAAAAAAGAGCTCTGTTTCATTTATGCTCTTTTAAAGGTATTCAAGCTTCCTTCTGTTATTACAGAAAATGAGCCAAGAAAAGCTCAAATATGACCTTTCTGAAGTAGTTTCAAAATGCTAGGATCCATAATTAAACATTTTTTCTAAATGGCACTTCCTATTTATGGTCATAAAGGTACTAAATTTGATTTTCGTTGCAATGAAGGGTATAGTCTTAATGCGTGATTTCAAGTAAGATTAATTCAATGCTTTTCTCCGCTATTTCACCAATGCAAAATATTTCAACTAAGAAAAGGACTTTCAAGGTACTAATATATCTTTTCTAGTTCAAGGCTTTTTCCAAGACTTTTAAAAAGAAATTCCGTATTTTTAGTGTGACCTTCAACTGATTCAAACACTAAAAGCTGTGTACAGCATTAATGAAAAAGTCGCATTTTTTTGATCAGACGAGAATCCAAGGAAACATTTTCATCTCACAAATAAAATAACATTTTTTTTCTTGCCGTATTCTTTAACCTAGCTATATATGTGCCTCATTAAGCTTTTTCCAATTTTTGAGATACTGCCTTAGCTTGATCCAAATCTTTTTGTAAAAATAATGCAAAACCACAAATTTAGCTCGCGCCTGGCGCTCCATGAATTAAAGTGGTTTCATAAAAAAAAATAGGAAATTTGTTTGCAGAAATGAAATAAATTTGTGTTGGCATATATACCAGTCAAGATCTCATGAAATATGGATTGAACATTTTCAATCAATAACATGAGATCTGCTATTATATTTCTTGCGTACGGAGTTGTAGCCGTTATTGGGCAGCCTCTTTCTGGAGAGGCTGAGGTCGAGCCTAGATTTATCAAAGCAGACCTCTCAAAGCGTGAATTCAATTTCACCGAACATCCTTTTAGTAAGAGGGCTACTATCAGTTCGCCTCTCATGAACCAAGTGAATTTCTATCAACTCGATATGGAGGTTGGAAACCCTCCACAAAAGCTCTCAGCACTTTTGGATACCGGCTCAAGTGACCTTTGGTTTTTTGGTCCAAACTCCGGTCAATCTGGTATTTCAACTTTCAACGCTGCCCAATCCAGTACTTATCACAACAATTATACAAACTTCCGCATCAACTACGTTAGCGGTAGTGCCCGAGGAAATTGGGGTACAGACGACGTCACCATCGGAGGAGCAAAAATCTCTCGTCAAAGTTTTGCAGTTGTCAACGAAGGAAACGGTTTGAGTGGTTTGCCAGGTTTGGTCGGAGTAGGCATCCCAACCTTGGAAAGCACTAACCAAGGATTCTTTCAGCGAACTGTTTATGATAATGTACCAGTAAGCTTGTACAACCAGGGATACATTAACTCACCAACATTTTCTCTTTACCTGAATGGCGTAGATGCTGATGAAGGATCCGTTCTTTTTGGTGCCATCGACCATTCCAAGTACAGAGGAAATTTGTACACTGTACCTCGCACTAGCGGATCAAGGTACATTGTCCAAATGGATAGCATTTCTGTTGGCGGAACCTCTTTTGGAAGTGCATCAGCTACCTTGGATTCAGGAACTACTCTAGGAAGTTTACCTGACGATATTGCTTCCGGTCTCGCAAGCAAACTTGGATTAACACTCAGTCAGCAGTATGGCGCATATATTACTTATCCGGGTCAGTACGATCCAGATACTGAAGTTGTGTTTCAGTTCTCTGGTGTCAAGTTTCCCATTAGACTGGACGACCTTTTGCTTTCTTCAGAGAAATTAGGCGACCCCCTTCCTCCCGGCATGAAAGTTTTCGCCTTTGGGCCTTCTACTCAAAGTGGTAACCAAATCCTTTTCGGCGATATTTTCCTTCGAAACTTTTACGTCGTTTACGACGTCAACAACAGACAGATCGGTATGGGATTGGCAGATTTCTCTAACAGAGCATCTCAGATTGAGGCTATTTCCTCAGCAGCATTTCCCCGTGCCATTCTTGCCCCAGGAATGAATCTGGCCGCTCAAGCCAACCGTCAAACTACGGCTGCTGGAGGAGCCGCGAACAGTTTGTTGGCATGGATTAATAACAACAATCCATTCGCTGGCTTATTTGGTAACAATCAAGGTGAAAATGGAGGCGCCCGAGTTCGCATTGCAAATTTTGGCCTTTTTTGATAGATTTAGTTTCAAAGTAGTTTTTTAAATCAGTATCATAATTCAAGTGATTGCTGTTGAATCTCATTTTTCTTGTCGCCCTGTATCTTCCCAAACCCCACTCTATAGACCCTGGATTTCAAAATTCGAGATCGTAAACTGCTATTCAATCATAAACGAGACAGAGCTGACTACTATGAGGCAACTTGCAAAAATATATTATGTGGCTATATGCGGCCTTTCCACACTATGTAGAAATACAGCTGCCGCTGAATTTATACCTCGCGCAAATCCCCTTCCCAGGCCTGTTTCAATCGTATGGGCCGATACTGACAATAGCGAACACCCTCCTATTTATTTTCCTTCTCGTTCCGACTTGGTTATTAATTGTCCTAATAATGACATTTTGAATGCTGCTGTTCATAGGAGCCTTGACAGGATGTATACTGAAAAATGGGTTCCTGAAGTTTTTGCTGGGGCACAAGAAGAATATGAAAAGTTTCCTGAGAACATAATAAAAAAACACCAAGTTCTAGAGAATCATTCAGTTGAAAAGAGAGATAATTTGTCATTCGATATACCACTTCAATACCCTTTGGGGTTGCAAGATGTTCTAAGTTATGAGTTTAGCAGTCAACCTATTTCCAATGTTACAGTCTTGGTCCATGATTGTAGCGTGGACTTACAACATGGAATCAACGAATCTTACGTTCTCAATATTACTCCAGGAATGATTGAAATATCTAGCCCCACAGTTTGGGGGGCTTTACACGCTCTTGCAACATTGGAGCAGCTAGTGGAATGGGACGAAAGTACTAAAAAATTACTTGTTGAGCGGGCTGTTTCTATTAATGACTACCCAAAATTTCCTCATAGAGCCGTTATGATAGACACCGCTCGAAATTTCTACACAGTTGAATCATTACTTAGGCAAATTGATACCATGGCTTTGAGCAAGCTGAATGTATTTCACTGGCATCTTGTTGATACCCAATCTTGGCCAATTGAATTGAAAGTATACCCAGATATGATTTTAGACGCGTACTCGCCAAAGGAAGTATACAAGCGGAGCGATGTTGATACTATTATTCATTATGCGTTCCAGCGTGGAGTTCGCGTTGTTCCTGAAATCGATATGCCTGCACATTCTAACAGTGGCTGGAAACGGGTAAAGCCAGATATAGTAAGTTGCGGAAACTCTTTTTGGGGCGGATACGGGGATAATTGGAATCTTCATACCGCGGTACAACCTACTCCTGGCCATTTAGACATTCTGCACCCTGAGACACTACCCATTGTACAGAATGTATACAATGAGTTGAGTTCCGTATTTTTGGAAAACTTCTTCCACGTTGGGTTGGATGAAATTTCTCCGAACTGTTACAATTATTCAAGCTATGTTACTAGGTGGTTTGCTGAAAATACCAGTAGAACATACCACGATCTAGTTCAATATTGGGTAGATAAAACTGTGCCATTATTTCTTGAACATCGTCCTCATCGAAAGCTTATTATGTGGGAAGATGCCTTACTCTCAAACGATGCCGGCGTCCATAACCTCTCTACTTCATCCGTCATTTTACAATCCTGGATGGGAGGTAAGGAGAATATTCGAAAACTTTTAAGCAGAGGATACGATGTTATTGTTAGCCCTTCAGATTTCTTTTACTTGGATTGTGGGGCGGGCGGCTTTTTGACTAACGATCCCCGTTATGACGTTCAGGCAGACCCAAATCCGGGAAATCCCAGTTTTAATTACCAAGGGCCGGGCGGATCATGGTGTTCTCCATACAAAACTTGGCAGCGTATCTATAACTACGACTTCACTTATGATCTTCCGGAAGAGAAGCTTACGTATAATAAGAGTCAAATACTAGGTGCGTCTGTTGCGCTTTGGTCTGAGCAAAGCGACAGCTCCGTTGTTGATCAAAAAATATGGCCGCGTGCAGCTGCTTTAGCAGAGCTTCTTTGGTCAGGTAATAGAAACTCAGCAGGTCAAAAAAGAACCTCTGAATTTACTCAGCGAATTCTCAATTTTAGGGAGAGGCTTGTTCAAAGAGGGATTTCAGCTGAAGTCCTCATGCCCCGTTATTGCGTGAAGCGCCCCCATTCTTGCGACCTTTTCATGAATCCAAACGCTATAGAATAAATATATAATTATGATGGCTAAATGTAATTCCAAGCTACAGAAGTGTCCATTGCATCTTTTTTTTTTACAGTTTTTGTCTTCTTTTTGACCTTTCGACACGTGATTTTTGAAAGACCAAAAACATTTAGGTGGAAAAGCTTACTTAGTTTTGTTACTTCAAGCATAAACGAAAGAATCCCATGGCCATCGCCCAGAGCTTCTCATCAAGCCTTAATTTTTTATCTCGTCAGGTCTTTTTTCCATTGAATGCCCTCATTTCAGTGGCCACAGTTTGAACAATAACATAATTCCAATGGCTCACGAAGGAAGGCAAGTTGATCACCTAGGATTGAAGAATGAGCTAAAAGAAAAGGTATTGCTGGCTTGAGACACAAACCAAATCGGTATCCTAACACTCTTATAGGGAATTGATACTATTCTTGATATTCTTGTGAAAGTTGAGCAAAATGTGATTTGTCCTATTTGCCAAGATATTATGTTTGCACCATGTGTAACCTCTTGTGGTCACGCCTTTTGCTACACAGTATGTGTAGACACCTTGTTTTTGGTCATCATTGCTAACCGTGACACAGTGTCTCTTCGAGTGGCTGCAGAGAAGTCTCTCGTGCCCGACTTGCCGCGAGGAATTATCGCAGAAGCCAGTCTTAAGCCATGGAGTATGTTCAAACGATTGTCCAAGATGAACTCGGTTTCTAATAGCATGATAGATTCGATCCTTAACCACAACGCTTATTGAAGCTGTATCCACAGTTCCTGCAGAAAGGGAAAAATACAAGCAACAAAAGGAAACAGCTTTGGAGGGCTTTAATCATGACATGACGTATCACAAAGTTTTATTTCCGTTTCTCTTTGACAATAATGATCCGTCTCTCCCTCTCAGTGACCATTCTGATCGGGTATATCGATGCCCTCGGTGTTTCTGGGAAATTGAAGATGGCTCATGCCCCAACTGTGAATGGAGATTAGGTCAGAGTACTCACTTTGAAAATGACGACTTAAGTGGGGAAGAAATTGCTGAAGACACAGATGGAAGTGACCTAGAGATGGAATATAACGAAAGACGGAGAGTTGTTTTTGAAGAAATTCCAACAATATCTGATGAAGAGTTCATTGATGACGATTCCCATGCAACAGCTGAATCGGAAGGCAGACATGAAGACTTTAACATTACCGAAGAGAGTCTGCCTTACCCATCAGATCGGCAGTCCCCTTCGCAATTTTATTCGGGGAACTCGGAAGAAAATTATGAAGAATTTGGAGATGCTGAAGAGTTTGAATCGGATGACTCCTGGATGGGTAATGCTCGAGGATCTAGAGAAACTGTATCGTATCCCAACCCTTACGGCCGTGTACGACCTCCTCGAGCGATACCTCGGCAAGCTGTTGGAAGTCATTTAGGAGTTTCGCAACTGAGGAGAATACATTTGGATGCTCCAGAGACACCACCGCCTGCGTACTCTTCTTCTCAAAATTATCATACTGCTACATTTGTCCCAAGATCTACCAATTCTGCGTCAGAAAGTCGTCGACGTGCTACACCCATTTTGAATGAGAGGCAGCGGAGAGAAATGGGTATGTTTTCAGCAACTCCTAATAATGCTTCCGCGCAAATTTCGCGTGGCAGAGATGTCAACGTGGAATCTAGTCCACTTCAGCCTACAATGGTATCGCGATCCAGAGGCCGGAATCAATTACCTAGCCAGCTGACAGGACGACAATCTCAATCAAATAATCAAAGAATATCACGAAGACCTACCACTATTGCTTATTCAGACGAGTCAGAAGATCAGTTTCAAGGTACAGGCAGGCGGTCACGGCCTGTTGTTCTCGACGACGAGGACGACGAAGACGATGATGTTCCTGAAGTAATTTCGTACTCCCGGTCCGGTTTTCTGGAGCATAACGATGAAGATCGGCGCCCAGAAATCGAACAGTATCGCAACCAAGTCGCATATCACACTCGAGGAGATAATAACGTTTATCAGCCCAGCAGACCCGCTGCATTCGATAATAGCAGCGATTCAGAGGATAATTTAACAACAAGACACTCGCAGGCACATCAGGATGAAGATGATGACGATGATGACGATGAAATTGTTCATTTGCGTCTGCCTGGAAGACGGCGCACGTTTCGCGGAAGGTAGCCACAAACATTATTTTTTTTTTTCAGTTACGACTAGTTTCATTAAAAGGTCAATGTGCTCGGAATCTGCATTAAAGAAATGTGAAGATTAAGAATGAAGTTATTTATTCAAGTCTGGGATTATAAAAGGTCAGAACTGTTTGGCAGCTCTTAACTTTGGCGCTTATCATGAACTGACATTTTCATACATCAATTTGAATCTGAGCCACGTATATTAAACAGAGTTTACACTTGAATTTTGAATCACGATAAAGTCTGTTTCTCAAAGGGCTTGCTGAGTCAAAACAGAGTATAGAAATTGGTCAATATTTTATCACAGCAATCAAATTTAATATAGCTCTATAATATGCGAAATAATATTGACTCAATCTTCAAGAGAAGAGTCATTCTTCATATTTATCACTGGTAAATTCATTTAGAGCTTCTTTGAAGTATGCCCAAATTTTTATTCTGTTAGATTTCCTACTTAAAGAGGGAAAACAATACCCCGAATAAACCATATTTCATCAATCAAAGATCGGTGACGCAGATAAAGTTTCATGATATTTTTAAAATGTATGAACAGATATTTGAGCAATTATGAGTTTTCCACTTTGTTTGATATGGAGTGCTTCAAAAAAACAAAAGTTTAATGTTAGCTATACAGGACCCGTTTGCTTTGCTTGCTACGATTTTGGGCATTCATTCCACTTTCATATAATTTTGAGATTCGTGACCTATTTGGCTGTATCTTTCGCTTACCTTACCTCTTGTCGCTTGAATTTTCGTCAGAATAGTATATTTAAACACAATTCCATGGCCTACAATGGAGTACTATTATTAGTTAGCGATGCCAGAATACCGAAACCTTCATTAGGCCATTTTAAACATGAATATTCCACTATTTGGTATTTATTAGCGTTTAAACTCGATTTTTCTGAGAGTGTGACAAAGATTACTGCACTTGGTATAACTTAGGCCATATTTCCCTTGCGAAAATAATTGCTTTATTCTGCTATGGAAGTATTTAAAACAGGATTTGAACTGAAATCAAACAATTATTTCAAGAGAGCAGCGTAGTACCCTTTACAACAGAAAACTGAAATGCAAGGGATTAAAATCCTGACCTGGGGTTGTTGTCCCAATATTATAATCCAATGTGTAATTTGCCTCTTGTATTATTATGTTTTGCTTATATATTTACTTCCAACGTCATTAATGACTTAGTAATGAAGACAGAAACACAGATGCAGACAATATAGCAGCCATCTGGTATGGTAGCTTCTCAAATTTGATCTTAACCAGTAATGCAACCATTTTCTCAAAACTTGAGTCGCTAATATGAATCATTTAAAAGAAGACCTATTCTCCAGCGCAATATCCTTGCTTTAGTTATTTACCAATTGCTCATCCCTTTCATATATTCTTTCCGAGCGTTACTTTTTCTCCCCGAGGCCTTTCTGTCTTTTTAATAATGTCAATCGGTCCCAAACCTGGCAAGATTGACATACAATATTTCGGCAAACATATCCCTCCAATGAATTTAAGCAGATTCTTGAAATATTTTTCCAACCGCTTCCAAAACAAAGCAATGGGGAGAACAGAAAGTACGGAGTTATCCCTGAGGAATGTATACTTTTAACATTTAATCATACTTTGAGAGTCACTCATAATCATTTAATGAGTCTGAGCAAGAAAGAAACCCTCTCTTAATTATCAATTCTGTAGTCCAGAATACTCAAAATTTAGTATAGCTTACTTTTACTGATTGTTTGTATTGTTTTTTTAATAAATAGACTCGAGTTTGGACTGTTGTTTTAAGCGTCAAAAAAAACTAAAAACTTTCCTCAGAAAATGACTAAACACCATGGCAAAATTTTCATTACTGTAACAAAATATTGAAATATCGAGTGCTTCGTAAAATACAAGAAATAAAGTTTATTCCAGAAGTTTGCAAAGTCCATTTTACTTCGGCTATCTTCCTTACAGTTTAGGAAGGGCACCTTTTTCAAAAATTACTTTGCTTGTGACTGATCCAACTTGGGATAAGGAAACGGTTACTTGATCGCCGTGCTTAAGCCAAAGAGGGGGTTTTCTGCCAGAACCCACGCCAGAAGGAGTACCTGTAAAGATCAAGTCACCAGGCATCAAAGTTGACCCCTGAGACAAGAAGGAGATAGCCTGCGCTACCGAAAAAATCATATCCGAGGTTGACTCATGTTGAACTGTGTCACCGTTGAGGGTGGTGGAAATAGTGAGAGCTTGGGGGTCTGAAATGAGAGAAGAGGAAACAATGGCAGGTCCAAAAGGTGCCCAACCGTCAAACATCTTGCCAACACCCCACTGACCACCAGCCTTCTTGATCTGCCATTCGCGCTGAGAGACATCGTTGCCAACGGAGTATCCAAGCACGTAATCAAGAGCAGTTTCAACACTGACATCACGCGCGGGCTTGCCAATGATGACGACGAGCTCGCATTCAAAATCGGTGCTGTTATCGATTTGTGCAATACGAGGAACAATGATAGGATCATTAGGCCCACCAAGCGAGGTGATAGGCTTGTAAAACAAGACTGGATACTGAGGGATAGGCATGCTCAGTTCGTTTGCGTGTTTGCGATAGTTCAAACCTAAAAAACGAGCTGTTCCGACCTGCGATGAGTCTAAGGGCGATAGAAGCTGAATAACTTGGGCCCTGGTGTTAGACACTGTGTGCTCGCCGAGTGGATTTCCTTCAATCAACAAAGCTTCTTTGACAAGTCTGGCATCGGAAACACCTTCTGGAAGAATGGCATCTCCGTAGTGAACTTTCTTATCACTTCCAACGAACCGAATCAAGCGCTAAACAAAATAGTTAGCAGATTGCAAAGCCTTTATATACAGCTTTTACTTACGCTGAACCTTCTGGTTATAGACATTTTGTTTTTAGTATTCGAGTTTAGGTAAGAGGATGAAAGAGTCAATCGGGAGAAGATTTCGAACTCTGTTTGTCTAAATTTGGGCACCAAAGGTTCGGCAGAAGCAGCTTAGCTTACACCAATCCCCGAAAACACGGAAACCACTTACAGTCTAAAAAAGGTCAGCTCTTGCTCTTTCGCTCAACTGAATCATCTATTGTACATCTCTCTAGTCCTTTCTGATACAATAAAGGTCAATGATTGATGTGGAAGCTGAGTAGTTAGGTTTAGGCCAGAAGTGATCAATGCCGTTAACAATACACAAACTCAGCACTCATACCACAGCAATGCTAGGCAAGCGATGTTGCTAGCAAGCTAGTATAAATGATGATCTCTTGTCGTCGTGCCCAGCGACCGCTATGAAAGTTAAGACTTGGAACTTGGAACTTGGAACTTGGAACTTGGAACTTAAACTTAAACTTAAACTTAAACTTATATAGCTAAAGCTTGAAATCTCCGAAACGCATGTAAAAATTTCTAAGCCGCCGGCTTTAAGGTAAATCCAGCGGGCTGTTGAATAGCCCACGGCCCTGCCGTTAGGTTTAACTGTTATTTAAACGATTTGTTTCCCAA
Organism: Geotrichum macrosporum; assembly: GCA_030463045.1. Taxonomy (NCBI): domain Eukaryota; kingdom Fungi; phylum Ascomycota; class Dipodascomycetes; order Dipodascales; family Dipodascaceae; genus Geotrichum; species Geotrichum macrosporum. The sequence continues at coordinate 10,189 of JAKVQY010000409.1, forward strand.
CTCGTTTTTCTTACAGAATGACATTGCTCAATCAAATATCGCCCTCTTTATTTTCAGATGGAGCCAAGCTTAGATATCCTTGTTCAGTCTTGGTTGAACTTAGACTTTGTAAGTAATTTGTGCGGGCTAGTTCATGTTTCATGTATAATCTAATGTATTAAAAGAATCCTTCTACCAAATCCGAGATTCAGGCTTTGGTGGAGAAAAATGACACAAAAGAATTAGAGAAACGACTGAGGAAGTGTAAGTTTTTTTGAAATACGTATTGTATTGGTGCTAATAAGACCATCTAGGCATTGAGTTTGGAACTGCTGGCTTGAGAGCTCGAATGCAGGCAGGATTTGCTTGTATGAACGATTTAACGGTTTTGCAGGCATCCCAAGGGCTCGCTAAGTATGTATCGAATACTGTGGATAATGCACCGGCTCGAGGGATTGTAATTGGCTACGACCATAGACGTAACTCGCGAAGGTTTGCTGAGCTTACTGCGCTAGCATTTTCTCAACTGAATTTCAAGGTCTACTTGTACGGCCGTTTGGTCCACACTCCACTGGTTCCATTTGGCGTTGACGAATTAAATGCCGCCTGTGGTGTTATGATTACTGCCAGTCATAACCCTGCTCAGGATAATGGGTACAAGGTTTATTGGGGGAATGGATGTCAAATTATCCCTCCACATGATTTTGGTATTGCAGACGAAATTGAGAAAAACTTGAGTCCTTGGACATCAGATATTAATCTTGTGCGCACTGATGCAGATGTTGTTGACGAAATGGAATCCAAATATTTCTCTAGGATCAAGGAGCGTATCGGGGGTATTCTTGGAAGCAAGACGTCCATCAAGTTTGTCTATACAGCAATGCATGGCGTGGGCTTGGCTCCTTTTTTGAAAGCAGTAGATTTATTGGGTCTGAGAGACTCTGTTGTTATTGTTGAAGAGCAGGCTCATCCAGACCCAGATTTTCCCACTGTTTTATTCCCCAATCCTGAGGAAAAAGGAGCACTGGATTTGGCTAAGGCTACCGCTGACAAGCACGGAATCACGCTTGTTTTGGCGAATGATCCCGATGCTGACCGTTTTGCTGCTGCTGCAAAAAATCCTACGACCGGAATTTGGTCGCAGATCACAGGGAATCAGCTTGGAGCTCTCTTCGCAGAAAATTCTGTGAATGGATACGAAGCCGCTGGCAGTGACTTCTCTAAGCTGGCATTGTTAAACTCCACGGTGTCTAGTCAGTTGATTGCCAGCATGGCTGCAGTTAGAGGTTTTCATTATGAAGATACCCTTACTGGGTTTAAATGGATTGGAAATCGAGCCATTGAGCTTGAAGCAAAAGGGTACAATGTTCCTTTTGCATTTGAAGAGGCCATTGGATACATGTTTCCTGTTGTCCATGATAAGGACGGTATCAGTGCTGCTACTGTATTTATGAAAATGGCAGCGTCAACACAAGAATTCTCTCCTTTAGACGAGCTTGAAAAAATCTATTCCAAGTATGGCTACTTTGAAGAGTGCAATTCTTACTATGTTTCGTCAGATCCAGCTGTAACTGTTGGTATTTTTAATGCCATTCGCAAGTACAAGGAAGCCACGAATTATCCTAAGTCTATTGGAAGGTTCGACGTTGTTTACTGGCGTGATCTTACTATAGGGTATGATTCTTCTACTGCAGACCACATTCCGACACTACCAGTGTCGGCATCCTCACAAATGATCACAGTCAAAATTCAAGGAAATACTGGTGAAACTGTTCGTTTTACCGCACGTGGAAGCGGTACAGAGCCTAAGCTAAAGGTTTATATTGAGGCTCGTGGTGACTCTGCATCTGATGCATCTAAACTTGCACAAGAGGTCTGGGACTTACTTGCTGAAGAGTGGTTCAAAATTTTAGTTTAGTGCATGTATTAAGCAAGACAGGGCCCCTGTTATAGATCTTGTATAGGTTTACTCTCTGCAGGACAGGAGGAATTGCGAGAGAAGACCTCTTATCAGGAAGAGACGTAATGACAGTAGACCTCAAGAGAAATAGTTTCTACTGTTAAGAACACAAGAGTTATTCTCCACTTCATCGTAACCCGGTAATTTTTATAAATTGAATTTGTTAAACTATTATTATTTTAATAAATGCGGATTTGATGTATTTGTTTGCAACAAATATTTTGACTCAAAGATAACAGAAAAACAATTTATATTGTGATAAGAAAATCTTCTAGAGTGTCGGCTTGAAGAACTTTTGCAGACATCGAATTTCCTAGATCCCGTTTCGTTAGATCTCCAACATTTCCAGGACCAATGGCAATAAGTTCTGAAACACCTTTGCTCATGCAGACATGTTTGATGGAATCAATCCAATAAACTCTCTGGGTACAGGAGTTGATAAGTCTAGCCCGCACTTGCTCAGCTGACTCAAAAGGCTGAGCAGAATTGTTGGAAACTACCGGAATAGCAGAAGGCCAGTGTAGTTTAATATTGCTGTTGGTGTTAAAGATGTTTTGCATTCGAAGTTGTGCAGACTTCATGACTGGCGAATGAAAAGGTGCCGACACGTTTAGCGGAAACTTTTTAAACAAGCGTTTTACATTTAATTCTGTTTTTAAAATGTCTAGTAGTTCATCTATTGCCGTCCTAGGTCCCGAGAACACAATCTGAGAGTCTGAATTAATGTTTCCCAATCCAACGTACTTAAACAACGGGTTTAGGTCAGTTCGTTTTGATATTTTTGAGTCAATAAGATTGATTATATGAGCAGACACTGGCCCTTCAATATCCTTGATTCCGGCAAACACGACTGCGTACATGCCAAGCTCAGTATTATGGCCGTGCTCTTCTAAAAAAAGTGCCTTAGATTCCTCCATTGCTTGGCCTCGTTCACGTACCAACAGTGCAGCATCTGCAAATTTCAACATACCAGTAGCTGTGCAAGCCGAAAATTCACCGAGCGAGTGGCCCATCGAGTACTCGAACTTTCCTCCCGTTATAAAGTTGTCATTGCTCAAATTATTCAGGATCTGAACAATAGCATAGCTGGTCGTCAAGATCGCGGGCTGTGCATTCGACGTTTGGTTAATATCTATTTTTCCATGAACTCCCTTGTATAATAGTACTTCCGAGAACTTTTGCTTCAATGATTCGTCTAGTTCCTCCAAGATAGGTTTGACGACTCCAGGGTACCTGTCAGCATATTCCGCCAGCATGCCAGGTTCTTGTGATCCTTGTCCTGGAAACAATAAAGCCCTTGCAGCCTTTGTAGATGTCGCCGAATACATTCTTTTGCAAGGCCTCCAAGGCCTCGTTACTTGCCGTCGTCCTGCCAGCATATCAGTTGAATTCAGGCTTTTCAGAGCCAAGTTCAAGAGCAGATTTCGGGAGGTGAGCCTCAAATTAAGGTTACATCACGTGGCTTAATGTTCTATGCTTAAAATAGGTTTCAGCTTTTATTTCATTCAAAAATTCTCGTTCCAGCTAGATTTCTTGATCAGATTTTTTTCTCAAGGTTTATTTTAACTCCTCTCGTCGTTCCACGATTTGTCTCCTGAGAACTTTTTCTTTCTTTTCCACTCTTCTCTGAAAGCTCGTTTTTCTACTCTCGTTACTCAGCTTTAACACACTCACTTCAGGTGTCTCAAAGTTTCTATACGTGGTCATAGCGGGAAAAAACTAATCAACATTATCCTTTCCTCACTCAACTAGCGCTCGTTTCAACATATCCAACTTATTCCACCCAGAAAACATAGGTTCATCATGGGATTCGGTGATTTCGACTTCATCTGTAACAAGGCCCCTATTCCGATTTGCCCTCTAGTAGGTCCCTACACTTCTGATGCGAGTACCGCTGTTGGCATGTTTCCGGAATGCTTTGCAAGAAGTATAGACTTGGCCAACACAATCATTTTCCAGATCGGTAACGCATTCATCAACATTGGAGCCCTCGCTGTTCTCGCCATCATCATCTTTAATATTCGCACTAAATATACTGCTATTGGCCGCAGAGAGATTCTTGACTTTTTCGCCATGTATCTGATTCTCACTGCGCTCTCTCTGGTCATTGACAGTGGAGTTGTGCCCCCAGG
>JAKVQY010000040.1:0-34743 GCA_030463045.1 Geotrichum macrosporum
TTTGAGCCCGAAATATACCTCTGCACAACACTCAACTAGCTGATTTCCACAGATAGAAGCCACCTTAAGTAAAAACTCTTTTTCAAGATAAAAATCAAGTCAGGCACACTCACTCAAACGTCCGGAATATACCTCTGCCGTGTTTTTGCCTGTATTGCCATATTCTATTTTATTATCTTCAAAATTAAGCCAAGCTTCAAAGTATAACATTAAGGCGGGTTGGCCGAGTGGTTTAAGGCGGCAGACTTAAGATCTGCTAATCGAAGGATTGCGCGGGTTCGAACCCCGTACCCGTCATTTATTAATTTTGCATTAAGCACATTAGTATTTTTTGGGAGAGGCTTTTGAAATTGCCTTTTGGTTACAAACAGTAGAAAGTAAGTGTAGGTTACATGGAAGGTTGTTTTTGGCAAGATGTAAGTTCCAATTTTTCATTACTACTCCAAAATTAAAATGCAATTAAAAGCCTAAATTCAAAAGACTTTGAAACATCGACTTGGTTAAACTTGATCCCACAACTGCGGGGTTCTCTTTTGCGCATGCATTTCGCGTTAAAATCAGGCGCTAAAGTCTTGAAGAGCGCGAGTTTGCATGGTCCTCAATTGATGTCAAGACTTTTTTTTTTTTTCCAAACTCCCACTTTTCTTCTTTGTACCATACACTCCTAGTTTTATTCGCACACAATAATGAGTAATCATGGGTTGAATCAAAAGGATCAGGATAGCCAGAGGGTAGGGTAGTTGATTATTTTTTATGTGTGACTCTTACATCTTTAGACTATCTATTTTCTAAAAAGGGACAGTCAACTTTCAGAAGAATCCGCTCATAACTTCAACATTCAGAATGAAGGAGGCGAACACGTTCTAGAACGCGAAACTGCCACTTCTCTAGAAACGCCCTTTGTCAGGCTACTGGGTGGGCAGGAGTCAGAAAGATTTGCTCGTGCTAGATGGGAGAACTATAAAGAATCATGGAACAGACTACAGTATCAAGTTGATGTAAGGCAGACTGATAATAATCTACCTAAATTTTTATGCTAAATATGATTAAAGGCAATTCTGGATAATGCAAATGTTCAAGCGCTCGAAAGTATAAAGCAATTTGTTCTTTGTCCATGGGATGAGTAAGTCAGGTAATTGTGTGAGCTGCAATTTAGCTAACGCATTCAGTCATCGGGACGCTCGAATATCTACCGCCATAGTTTTACCAGGGTCCAATATTGCCAACCATACACGTCTTTTTGCTCAAATGAAAATTGAACTAGGTGCTCTTCAGCATGTATATCTTGTTTCCATTAACTCGAAGGATTGCGTGAACTTTAAGACGGCTTTGAACCATATCGTCAAGAATCTTACTGAAAAGGGTAGAGTTAATTCAGAACTTGCAGGCTACGAAGAAGAAGAGGATTTAAGATATGACAAACGTCTAAGATATGACTTTGATATTATTGCTGAATGGTGTCGCCGTTTAGTGAAAAACGATCCTGTGCTAAATGGTCTGGGAAATGTGAGAGTGGTTATTTCAATCGATGATGCTGACTCCTTTGATGTTTCTATTTTAACAAGCTTGATTAAAATGATTCACTCCTATATTTTTCACATCCCATTTAAATTGATATTGAGCGTTGCTACTTCTATTGAAGTCTTTGAAGAAAAATTGCCTCGTTCGACCATTCGACTTTTATGTGGCCAAAAAATTAATGCACGTTTGCATGATGGACTTTTGACAATAGTTAAAAGTACGATAACTGAAAATCGTGGTTTAGATACTATTCTGTTGGGCCCAACGTTGTTTAAATCTATTATTCAGCGACAGCAGCAAAGCTTAGAGAGTATTGATGCATACATCTCTTCTCTGAAATATGCCTACATGTCTCACTATTACTCAAATCCATTTGCTTCCATTTTTCAATGGAGAAGTGTTTCCTCAAACCCTGACGCTCAACAAGATGATCCCTTTCATTATTTCCCGACTGAGGAACATTGTGAAGCAGCCCGTCTCTTAGGCTCTTTCCGAGAGTATATCGAGAAGTCACTTCCGAGTCTAAAAGAGTCCACATTTGATGAGCTGATAAATGGAGGTGCAATTACATCTTTAATCCGGGATGCAATCAATAATTTTGAGCTATACAAGTCCAACATGCTATATGGTCTTGATATGTTACTGGCAATGCAAACTGCTCTTATCGAAAAAGGTGAGGGTCAGGACGTCTCATCCATTGCTACTCAATCTCTCTTGGACCTTTATCCCAAAGTTTTGACAGGAGAAATTAGAACCATGAAATTTTACGAAGATCTAAAAGCAGCTGTTTCGAATTGTTGTCCAGAAGTTCTTATTATTATTCTTAAAAAGCTAGATGATGACCACCGAAATCCTGGTCATATGTTGTGTGAGGGTACCTTTTCTAAACTTTTACAGAAGTTGAACCATGAGTTCTATCCTCAACTTTCAAATTTTATTTCCACTATTCCAGGTGATTACCGAATTGGTTCCCATCGATACCCCTTTGATTCTAGAGAATCTTCCAAAAGGTATGCCAAAGTGCTAAAGTCTATTACAACTGAAATCTTCGAACTCTTAACAGAATTATTTGTTCCATACTGTGATTTTTTCTTACATGAGGCTTTTGTGGTGGACACAGTTAACCTTCAGGAAAATGTATTTATGCCTACTCATAGAGGTGCTATTGAAATGGCGCTGTCTAATCCGAAACATTACTGGGGAAATGTTCTCACCAACACGATGACTAACCTACCATCAACTGATGATGATCTTGACCCTAACGACATGTCGTCCATGGGCTCTGACCCACACCTCTGCATTATGTACACTTTATACCGGGAGTCGAGTGTTTTCATAAACATTTACGATTGGTACTCTTCTTTCGAATCTATTTTGAAAAAGCCTGAAGGGGACGATCCTTTCTGGGAAAGAAAGGTCCTCGCCTGGTTCTTGCAAAGCGTAGCTGAGCTCAAGTTTTTGGGAATAATTCGTGATAGCAAGCGAAAGTTTGAATGTGTGGAAAAACTTGTTTGGAGAGGACTTTAATTCTCTTGAATATACACTCATATTTGCCTTCTTATATTTACTAAAATTGGTTACGTTCTTTGTCGTTTTTCTTCTCAAACTATTTCTCTCTGGCAGTGATACTAATATCAAGCTTTCCAAGATATAGAATCAACGAAAAAAGTGCAATAAAAAGAAACGTAATAGCAGCAGGCTTAGTCAATGCGTCACCAGTAGTATATTTATAAGTAACCTAAAAGAAATTAGAAAGTGAAATTAATCAGAGATGGATTACTTACAAAGACTTCACTTCTTCGGTGATTATCGATGATTTTGTTGTAGGTCAACTGAACCGCTGGGCGCCCGAAAAAGTCCAAGTAACTTTTAACGACATAGACGTTTTCTGGAGTTGACGGGGAAAGAGCGGCAATATCAACACCCCTGCAGTTTGTTAGTTTCAAAACAATCAAAAAAATCTTCAAGATACATACTGAGCACCCTCAGGAAGGACAATGTTGATAATGACCTCATCGTACGCCATATCTTCGGGACCCTCTACGAGAGGAACCTTTAAGAGGTACTGATTTTCACCAATCAGTTTAGTGAAATGCTTGAGATCAGCAGACCATCCAATAGTAAAATTGTAGTTCCAACCTCCAAACACAGGATATCTAGGGTTTAAAGACAAAAGCGACTCAGACTTAGATTGTCTAAAGTTGCTAGTAGACACATTCCCAACCAAATCAGTAAAATATGGCTCGCGAACAAATGGAGGAAGTTTTATGTCTACACCTCTAAGTGCAGCAACATTAAGGTTATACTTGCTAGAACGACGAGTATACTCCAAGCGGGAAAAACTATTGTCTTTCAATTTGGTACCGGAATTGTGCAGTTGGTAAGTTTCTTGAAAAGAAGCTGAAGCTCCCCAATGAGAGACCCAGATATCTCTCTCAAGTTTTACTACTTTCACGATGGGCTTTGGATTTTCATACTTAATAACCAACTCCTCGAAACTAAAAGGTGAAACGTCCTGATAGGGTCCGTAGACCAGCACGGTTCCCTCTCGCTCAGGCTCATCCTCAGAAGAGAGATCTTCAACTTGTAATCCAAGAGTGGCAACTTTGAGATCTTGTTTGACTGAAGTGTATGCACTGAATGCCTGGAAGGATTCAGATAGCACGAATATTTGAGAGTCCTGCTGAGTTGCTGATGCAGGTGAAGGAATTACCCGATCAAGATACGCAATACCAAGTTGAATGGAGGTTTCTTCATTGGGTTGTAGAGGACTGGAAAGATGAATTTTGTAAAAAGTAGCACCGCTAGAATCCAGAATATTAGAATTTGTTATCTACACCCCTATCTCACAAAACTTACCTTTCAGGATCCTCATCGGAATGATGCTCAACCATAACGATAGCTTGGCGGTCTTTGATCTCCCTGCCTTCAATTACACCAACATGGTCTTTGGAATTAGGACTAACTGCGTAGTAATACGTCGATTCAGGCTGGTCGCCAATATTTTTCACCTTCAAGGCGACTGATTCTTTCACATAAGATCCAGACAAATCGATAATACGAGTGAATTGAGTGTTTTCAAATACTCGAAGAGGCTTGAATGCCAGGACACCACTTAACAGACTCGCAGCCGTTAACCCAAAAGCCAGGGAACGCGAAAGGTGCTTGTAGAGCTTCATATTGATAAATATTGATATGATTTTCACACACCGATACCTGAATAAGATTAAGTTTCTAGACTACTGTTGCCAGAAATTTGAAATATCCCAAAATCCTGCCGGGAATATTCAAATTGAGTTGGTTTTAGTCGAGAGGTGATGTTGAAAAGGTCTGAAGTTGATGCCACGGAGGAATTTCACACGTTGCTAAAATAACCCCAACCCACACACTAAAAAACTTAAGCTGTCTACTTGGGTTTCTCGCCAATTTCAACATCTTGAGTTTGTGGTCAAACTGCCTAATGTGGGCCTAAAATAAAGAATTCCTACATCATTCGCCAGATTCCAAGCGTATTTTTAAATACCTATGTGTCCAGTTAATTGACCAGGCGCCATACTGGCGACCTGAGACGCCGGATTTAAGTATTGACGCATTACAAGCCGGAAACTGTTTCTAGCTAAGATGACGAGTCCGAGGGCGATGTACGTGACGATTTTCAGAAGCCTGGAATTGAATCAAATACACAGTTGGCAATGGGAAATTCAACTTTATCTCTTCAGGATACAGGCAATTTCAGTCTATAGTATTGTCTCGGTTGACACTGACACAGAACGAAGTTGAGATTCTTCGCATAATCTCTGCTTTAGCAGATCAGATTTCAACTAAGGGAAAAGTAGGAGATAAACTGGACTCTACTGATATTTTTGAGGCGTTTGAAGCATTTACGGAGTTAAATGAATTGCTCCCCACGCAGTACAAGAGCTATTTTACCTACTGTAAACATTATATGTGCAACTTTACAGAGGACTCTTGGTCAAACCAGCTGTCTTCATCAATTCATACTCAGTTACCGAGCTACTGAGAACTAGAAACCATATGCTTTGAGTAAAAACTTAGTGGGTTTAATACTAAAATGCGGGAGCGGTTTTTGTTTCTATGGTCTGACTCTTATATATTCTTGCATGAAAATGATTCACGGGTCAACATACTTTCAATTTACAGAGATCATCACAGGACAGTTAGGAAAAATTTTAAAACATGGTGTTGAAAATAATTATGTCTTAAGGCAAGCGCAGTTGCAAATCTCAAATTCCCGGGATTTTATGCTGAAAAAAGGGAACATTCCGCAAAGTCATATAGAAATACAAGTTTAATTTGGAATTGGTGAATTGTGCGGACCAAATCTGCGCGCGAAACGAATTTTTAAAGTGGAAAAAAATAATTTTTCAAAATGCAAAAAACTAATAAGCAGTTAAGATCAATATTAAAATTGTGATTAGAAACACAGTTGATGCCTGGCCGAAAAAGTTATAAATGCAACATTAAGGTGTTAAAATATCAGGATGATTTACGATTTGCTAGACTTATGGTTGAGGATAATTTAGCATATTGAGCGAAAACTGTTGTTATTAATTCATCTCATGCACTTTCCAATATCCTGTCAAACTGAGTTACTGGCCTCTCGTCAATAAATTGGATGACAACAACTGCAAACAATATTTCTAAAAGGAAAGCTCAAAGTATGGAGGACCCGTTCAGCGCATGAAATGATAAATCTCCCATTTCGACTGAAAAGAAATAAAAAGCTAGGTACGTGTATTTTTGCTTTGTGAAGAGTAAAAAATGTGCAAGTAAAAACGTCCAGAATGTTTCGCGGTTTGAATTATAATGTGTTTCAAGTTTGGAGAATTTCCTATCGCTACAGAAAGCTTGCCAGCATTCGAGCACAAGATTTATTTGCAAAGTATCTGAGGATTTGGAAACTGGAGTAAAATCATTCTCGATTTACTAGGATCAGGAACGTAAAATCATGTTTGAGTGCTCTAGAGTTTTGGACATTTTGGGTTCGCGAAATAGACTATAGAACAAACTAAAGACATTAACAAATTGTTAGCAAAAAGACATTTGTACTCTTAAACGTTATTTCGCCGGGTCATTTTTCTTAACTTAAGAAATGAAAAGAAAAACTTTAGCAGCGACCAGAATTTACAACGACAGGATTTTTGAGCACACATTCCATGCAATTGTGTAATGCCGACAACATAATTATGCATAATAAACAGCGCGATAATCAGTTTTGTGCTCACATTTCATTCAATATATACCTCGAGCTTTGGAATAGCTCATCCAAAAATTTGCAAAAGCAAGAGCGATGAGCGATACTTCGATTTTTTATTGGAAGAATTAATAAACGACTAAAGAGGGTATATTTTGGAAAGCGGGGTGCAATATTTCTTGAGGCTAAAGAATGTAGGGATAAGCCATATTTTATATATAACCAGAGAAACAACGAGAGAAAGGCTCTACAACATCTAGAAGTACCCGTTGGCCCATTTAATGACAAGTCATCCTTGCCAAATGCTAAGCAAAGTAATTTAATTACAAACTGGTCATGGTGCAATGGGTGAATACTTTAAGAGACTTAAAGGTCAACGTCAATATACATGCACATGTGGAGCAGTTGAAACTGCAAGCCATATTCTCCAAGAATACGATCAATATGAGACAGAGCGCAGAACCTCAACAAAAGTCTCACCAGAGCTTGACCTCAAGGAACTACTGGACACTGGAAGCGGCCTTGTTGCGGTAGTCAAGTTTTTGTAACTACTTCCGAACATTTTATCTGAATGGTTCACCTTATGGGGTAGCACACATTGGTTTCTCCAATCTTGCTAGTGAAGTCAAAACCACAAATAACATGTTTGGTTTCCCTCATGTGCTTGGATCAAAACCAAGAGAAATCTAGCGCCGTTGCTCATTTGAGAATTATCATCATATAGCGCAAATCAAAAGAGGTTGGTGTATTGGAAGAAGTGAAGAGATCGAAGGTTTGTAATTCTTGAAATGAATTGGAAAGGAAATAATGGACAGGGCATTCAGTTACTACGGTCTTTTTTAATTAAGTGGAAAAATGGTAGAGCGCGAATCAAAAAAGTCTGTAAAAAATCAACTGTTCTTTCAGCATATTTAAATTGGATTTTATTGGATGACATCTGTCGTCTATGAAAAATGCGCATGTTAAAGTTGAAAGTAAGCTGCGAGATGCATTTGACTTTGATCAGTGCATTCTTGATCTTAGATTTCAAAACTATTGGCGCTTGTGGAAATTACAAATGAAAGAACGGTATTCTTTAAATGTCTACAAAACGAGACTTTCAGTACAGTCCAAGAAACCTCATATTGAATCTCAAACTCCTCAGGATTAGGTTCTTACAACTCCTACTCGATCTGACGTGCGGAAGCTGTTATCGCCCTCAATACAAGGATTTTGGAGTAAAGTTAGCACCTCACAGAATTCTTCAAGGTATAATCATGCTGGTAGCTCTAATGTGACAGCGGAGAAGCTTCTATACTTATAGCCTATATATTATTAAATCTCGTAAAAACACATGTAAATATTGATACTATAAACTTTTATATCAGCTACAAAATTTCCATTATTTACTCTTCATAGTCCTCAAAGGCATTAGCTGGAACACTGTAAATCTTAATAGTAGGGCTGTTGGGATCCTTCATCAACACATATTTGCCATCTTCAAGGGCAGTGGCAATATTAACAATAGATTTGACAATACCCCAACCGTTGCTAATATTCAAATTAATTTGATTCGCAAACTGGGAAGGAATTTGGCCAATAACTCCAAGAATAATGTGCTGAGAGTTGTCTTTGGGGCTAAGACGAGAAACAAAACCAATCTTCATGTTGGAAGCACCAGCAAGAATACTTTGCACAGTCCACCTGGAGAGCTTGCTTAAATTATTCTTCATCTCCGCAGTAACAATAGCACCGCGCTGGTGGGCAAACTTATTTCTCCATTCCAAAGTACCGTTATGTCCATATTCGTTGAGAGCCTTGATAGTTACATATGATTCCTCCTTTCCAGGAATGACGGCATCAACTTCGGTACGAATGACCAAGTTAATGGGTTCATCTTCAGCGGAGTCAGCAAGGTTAAAGCTCTTGTAGCGATAGCCACGAGACAACAGGGGGTCTTTGTCCTCATCAGGGTTGTAGAAAGGATTAGGATTTTCAAAGTTGGTTTTCTTGGGGTCGGATTCCAAAATAGCGTTAGCAGTGAAGTTCTGATTAATATAAGTGGCCTCAATGGCAAGGTTAGCAGAACTGTTGATGTTGGACTTGTCAGTAGAATCAGCAGGAGGGTCAAATGCATTTTCATCCACAGTAACGTAGTCCAGAGGACCACCGTCTCTTTTATCAAAGAAAATTTGGTCTCCCTTCTTGTTGATGACAATATCCCAAGGGTTTACAGACTTCGTAGTACACATCAGCAAAGCAATGATAGCATCAGTCGCAAATACAGTAGCAGCATTTTCCGCAGCAAGTTTTTGAATGACAGGATCTTCAGAAGTAGTGATATTGAAAATAGTTCTATCAAGAGTCTTAAGCTTTAAGTTGGAGGTAGGCTTATCAAGGTTCTTGTTGTAAGGGGAAACGTGACCATAGCTTCCAACATCTTGACCAGGCTTGACTTCGAAGGAAAGCTTTTGCAACTCATTGAATCCATTAGATTGAACAAGTTCCCACTCGCTGGACACTTCGACAGATGCGTCGCGAATCTTTTGTGGCTTGTCATCCTTCCATCCAAATCTTCTGCGGGGACCTGTGGCATTTCGGCCCTGTTGTCTAGGATCGGCTCTACCAGGAGTAAATTTCTGGTTGGGTGCTCCTCTAGGATTGTTGGTTCGCACATTGGCACCGCCGCGGGCGCCACCTCTAGCTTTTAAAACAGTAGGCTGACGACTCTTAGGGGCCTTACTGCTGTCGACGACAGAGAACAAAGCGTTATCTCCATCTTCGTCATTGTTAAAAAAGGATGCAGCAGCACTGGCACCGTAAGCATGGTAGGGATCGCGGTATCCACGGTGCTGTTGTCTCTTATTGTCTTTGCTATCCTTAGCAGCTTCAGACCAGTCAGCTACCTTTCCAAGCTTATCATTTTTGGAATAGGGTGCGTAGGGGACATCGTTGAATCTAAGAGACTCAGGAACATTTGAAGGAGGACCCCACGGGTCAGAGACGCCAGAGAACTCAGGAAGCTTAAAGATCTTGTTGTAGGACATTTTGTTGAATATTTAGAATTCGAGGTCTGAAAGAATTTTTTTGGAGGTTGAAAAATTCACCTCAAAATTTGAGTGCACAACAGTATTTTTGTGAACTAAGAATATTTGGGACCAGAGCTTATTATCATCACGACCACAGCTTCCTCCACAGAACCAACGACACTTTCCTTGGACAACGAATTGAAACAAAGAATTGCGCAAAATGAACGGGGTTAGCATTGATATGAACGCTTTGAAAAAGGGTGAAGTCAAGTAAGCATTGAATTTAAATAAATTTTGGTTTGTTAACCAGCTAACATTCGCGTTTAGTCTTGGAACTTCTATGTAAGCTCGATGTGGCGACTCAGTCATGAAAATGGGACTCCAGCGTTGATACTAGATGCTAATAGCCTCTTAGTATGGCAGTAAAGTTTGATGGAGGCATCATCTTGGGTGCTGACAGGTAAGATCAAGTTTGAAATAGAATGTGGCGAAAATTATTTATCTAATATTTGACAGTCGTACAACTACTGGTGCTTTCATTGCCAATCGGTAAGGACCATGAAATAGTAGTAAGAAAAACGTTGAACTCACAATTTTTTCAGTGTTACCGACAAATTGACTCAAGTACATGACAAGATTTGGTGCTGTAAGTATTTCTTGAAACGTTTCGCGACTTTTTTCTAACAAAGCATAGGCCGGTAAGATCAAATTTAGATGTTCGATGTACCATGCTGATTTTTTAGATCGGGATCCGCTGCTGACACTCAGGCTGTTGCCGACATTGTTCATTATCATCTTCAAATGTATTCGTATGTACATACTGTTTCTTCGGGTCACGAATACTGCTAATTCGCATAGTGCTGAGAACTCCAAATCACCTTCAGCTAAGGTCGCTGCTTCTATCTTCCAGGAAATTACTTACTCTAACAAAGACAACCTAACGTATGTTTGCATTTTGTTTGCTTATTTTTCTTTTACATGTTTAGCACTAACCAGAGTAGCGCTGGTATAATTGTTGCTGGCTATGACGACAGAACTGGAGGCGAAGTCTATAGCGTTCCTTTGGGCGGAAGTTTACACAAACAAGATTATGCCATTGCTGGAAGTGGTTCAACTGTAAGTATACCTGCTTGCGATTTCAACGATGTACTCTAACCAAAATAGTTCATCTACGGTTTCTGCGACAAGAATTTTAGAAAGAATATGCCCAAGGACGACGCTGTGAAGTTCGTCAAAGCTTGTGAGTATATTACTGGCTTACTGTTCGTAACTGTACAGATCTAACGCGTTTTGAAGCACTCGCAGAAGCAATCAAGTGGGATGGTAGCTCCGGTGGAGTTATCCGAATGGTCATTCTTACCAAGGATAAGACCGAACGACTGATCTTCTTCCCTGATGAATACCAAAGCGAATATCCCGATGCATAATGAACTGTGTTTACGTACATAAATATATGTTAAATTTAAATGATTTTTCGTCTACTGTTAAGCTATTGTTAAAATCTGTTTCTGTAGTATGTGCATTTTTTGGGAGATGACTTATTTTTTACCTCTTTTTTCCACATAACGTCAACACAACTTCAATGCAGGCTCACGATATCATCGCAGAAGAACTCAGAAAAGAGCTACCAAAAGCTCACTTACCATTTGGTATTTTTTACTGGAAGTCTAAAGGAGCGCGGTCTCGTCCATTGGTCTATCGTGGAGTATATAAAAAGTTTAACGGTAAAACGGATGCAAACAGCGCTGACACAGTCACGACACATTTTGTAGTCCTAGTGTATGAGGGCGTAATCATCTATGCTATTGAATTTGTTGTCTACGACGTGCCTAACTCAATACAAACAGTTTTTATTTCAAAAGCTGATACCACTGGGCATTACTTGTTAAACTCAGCTTTAGAGGAGAATAAAGCACGGCCCAAATTGTCGTACGCAAGAGTTACAACTGGAATTTTGCGCGGACTGCTTCGTTGTTTTATTGATCCCTTGCGCCCTGTCAGGATTTGCCTCTTTGCCCGGGCTGAAAAGCAGTATCTGTTTCCGCTATCGAGTGAATGCAAAACAAAACACGTTCAAACAGGATCCCAGCTGTTAAGATGGTGGATTAAAGTACTAATGGCCACTCTTAAAACTTCCAGTCTGATTTCTAATATTGGGCGCGCTCGATTACAAATTCCAGGTAATGAACCGAGTAGAATACGGTCTTTCTTTCCACAAGACAATGATATCGTGAAGTGGAGTGTGGGCGATGTATTTTGGCCAGATGGGAAACCTAACCTTTCCGCAGTGAGATGTGTTCCCCGTTTTCCAGACGACCCATTAACGCGGTTTCTGGACTACCTTGTTGAAGAAAACCGGGCATTGACCGTGGATCAGTCCCGATTTTGGATTGAATTACAAGTGCGGCAAGAGTTTAGGCTCAGTGTAGAGGTAGGTGTTCTTGGGGTTGAATTTGAGATAAACCCGGCTGAATCCGTTTACCATGCTCTTCAAGAGACCAAAAGTAATTCAGTCACAGTGCTGAAGCCCAGAGAACTCAATCGGATAAGAGAGTACATTACGACTTTGGATTATTCCACATTAGAAATGAATCGTGAAGCAGTCGAAATTCTGACGAGAAGAAATCAAAAGCTTGAAGTAAGTGGAACTATAGAACAGCAGGCGAGGTCAAACTCACTTGACTCGTCTTCGTCAGCAGTCAATGTACTGAATAGCTGTTTGGTAAAAAGAAAAAAGTCAAAATCTACTGTCATAAATGTTTTGGATACATCCGTCTTACGAAAGAAACAAAAATAGAATCTTGTTTGCTATATAATAGTTTTTAGCCGGTTATGAACATACTCAGTGAACCCTTTCGAACTATCTTTACTCGCAATATTCATTTCGGCCTTTTTGTTAAGAACCAAACCTAGTTGCAACTCTCTCCGAATACCATCAAATTCAGGCCGCACCATCCACGGATCTTTTAAAAGGTTGATAACTAGCGCTGTATCTTTTGCCGTAAGTGGAGTCCATCCTTGTGTATAGTCAGATAAAGAGACTCCTAGGTAACGCATGCGAGGAACAGCTAGTAAATGATTGCAGTAGGCATTTTTCCGGCTCCCAAACTTGTATGTCATAAAAATGAGAATCCCATGAGGGTCTGAATCAACTAGGCCGTATACAGGGATATTTGAAAGGCATGTTGTAAGATTGTAGAGAAATTTTCGCGTTGCAATATCAGGAAAGCCTTTTCCCTAGATCAGTGTTAGAGATGATTTCAAAAATCAAAATATAAGGTACCGTAACAATGATGACATTTGAAAGCGACTGACATAGCTGTCTAAATACTGCCTGATATTGTTAGTTTATGGTTTCTCTGCGTAGAGTTACTCACTTCTTTTTCCACCACCAAGATTGCCTTTACATTCTTTTTGGGTCGAACACAGTCGATCTCGCAGTCGACGGGGATCAAAGATTCCTACTCGCATTAGGCTAGGTATGCGGAAATAAAGGAAATACATACTCCATTAAGGCAGTCAAACTCAACTATGCGACCACCTTTAGTAGTAATTGTTAAATCACCAAAAACACAGCCTTTTGGGGAAGCCACCACATTGAGAGCAAGCCTCTCAACTCCAAATGAGTATGCAATCTGTGTAACTGCCTCATCCACAACCCCTTGTGTCTGAAATAGTTCAATATTGCGATAGTACAGGTCACGTTTTGTTGAAACAATTTTCGTTCTTAGTAGTTCTGAAATCGTGGTCAAAACGCTAAGATAAACAGCTGTAAATTAGTTAACAAACAGCAATTGACAGTAGTAAAGTTGAGTTTTACCAAACCGCTTGTTATCTCGTTCATTTTCTCGAGGGAATAACAGAATTTTTCCTCTTGGTTTTCCTGTTTCCACTAGTATTCCTTTCATTTCATCAAATCTACGAATGTCAGTGGATAAACAATAAGACGCATTTGGTTTTCTTTCTTACTTCAGGGCTGCTACAGGATTCGCAAGCAGCGGTATCTTCAAGGGTCTTCCCAGACTAAAATCTCGTTGGATGTCATCCAGAATAGAGCTGATCTTGTCTAGCAAAGAATGGCATTCCGTCTAAGTAAAGTCAGTAAGCTTCCCTCTACATTAATGCTGTTACCACTTTTATAGGAGAAGAAAATATTAGTTTCATTTCCGGTTTCAAAGATGCTAGTGTACTAGTTGAAAACTGAAAACTAAGCTCCTTTACACAGTGAATTAAAATTTTAACCAAAGATCAAATATTGGCCGTTCTGTAAAGAAAGCAATATATATCCCCTGAAGATTTCCCCCAGATTTTGAGCCGCACATTTTCATTGGCCAGATGTGAGGACCTCAAGCTCTTTTTTAACTTAATTTCTCAGAATCAAAGTCTCCCATGCTAAACTTCTTCTTACACCAGTTACCACGACGATATTAATTTGCTCTGGGGAATACTATGCTAGTTTCTCGAATTTGTAAGCCTGCTCTTAAGCATTTGTCGGCGCATTGCCACCAGCGATGGTTCTCAGGGACCGCGTATCTTTCTCTCAAAGTAAAGGCGTATGATGACACTCACATAACGCTTACGGAGCTGGTTAGAGGTCGACCGACGTCTGAAGAAGTCAAGTTTCGCAACATTTTTCTGAGGGATTCGTGCACGAGTTCAGATTCTGTGGACAAATCGACGTCCCAAAAAACTTTCTCAACTGCGCAACTCCCAGAGAATCTCACAGTGGAGTCAGCCGAAGTAATATCAGGAGAAGAAGATTTACTTATTGTGAAATGGTCAGATGGATGCGAGAGTGAGTATACGGGCTCATTTTTGGCGCGCAACGCAACGTTAGCTGGACGCAGGCAATTTCGATATTTAGATAGTCCCTACAAGTTGTGGAACTCTGGTGGAAATCCACCTGCAGCGGACATGATTCCTAAGATTTGCTACGAGGAATACATGAAAGATCCTGCTGCTGCTAAAAGTATGGTGAAGTCTTTACATGATTTTGGGATTTTCTACTTGGTTGACTTACCAGACCAGACTGGAATCATCAGCAAGGTAGGAAGTGGCGGAACATTTGACTTGATAGCCAGTGAGGAATCACCTGTATTAGTTGAGAGTATTGCGAGTCGTATGGGTTATGTTAAGGAAACATTTTACGGGCGGTCATGGAATGTCATTTCCCTACCGCAGGCGAAAAATGTAGCATATACTTCTGTATATCTCCCGCTACACATGGATTTGCTGTACTATGAATCCCCACCAGGGGTGCAACTGCTTCACGTTATTCGAAACTCAACGATTGGAGGCGAGTCTCTTTTTGCGGATTCTTTCGCAGCGGTCACATATGTACTACATGCAGACCCCGAGGCCTACGACGCGTTGACCAAAGTACCTATTTCTTACCATTACGACAATGACGGGTACCATTATTACTACGCTCGACCACTGGTCGTTGAAGACCCTTATGGAGCAATAAATTTTGAAACAAACCGCCGTTATATCAAAGCCATTAACTATTCGCCCCCTTTCCAGGGTCCGCTTGACGCACTTGCCCCTGGCTCTGGGTTCGCTGATACAGAAATTGATGCGTTTTTACGAGGCCTCCGACTTTTTGAAACATACATCAATGATAAAAAGAACCAAATTGAGTTTAAAATGGAAGAGAATTGTTGCGTAATTTTTATGAACCGAAGGATTTTGCATGCTAGAAACGAATTTGACCCAACTTCTGGGCAAAGATGGTTTCGAGGAACTTATGTTGATATTGGGGCGTATGAATCTCGGCTTCGAGTAGCTCATGGTTCGACCTGACACTAGAAAATGTTATAATAAGGGCTTCAAGTATAGGCTTATTTGTGATGTTGTTGACATTGCAAAGTGCTTTACGATGTACTTCCCTAACTAATATATTTATTTACAAATTGGAAGCAAGTATATAAGTTAAACATAATTATACAAGAGGCAAATTAACAACGCATAAAAACTGGTTCCAAATCGAGTATCTTATGCATATTGAACCATATCACTCAATAAAGTATGGTGAAAACGCAGGAATTTTGCATCCACTTTTTATGAATTGAAATCTTGTTTTGGAACCATACACAAGTGTATTGTTTCTTCTAAAGGAGTAGAGATGTATTTTAATTCCCCTATAAACCTACCGTTCGTGAATTTATATGTAAAACTCTTAGAACATTCTCCAAAAAGAATTAATTTAAATAATGAGAAATGCTTAGTTTTCCTCTTTCCAAGTCCTGGCCTTGTTAATGTGTGTCCGGTTATTGTGTAATTAATTGAAAACTGAGATTTTGCCTGGGTTTAAACTACCTCCCCAATAATCTTGGCAGCCTGCTTGTAAGTCTCTAACATTTGAACACATTTCTTTCTCTCCTCGGCAAGGCTCTCATCCTCCATCAGCAACTCCTCGACCATGGACTCCTTGTATAACTTACTCACCAACCGATTCTGAGTAGCTTCTTTGCTGAAATTAACTAGAAGGTGCATCACAGCTTTAGGTACTTGGTCTTGAATGGATTCACGCACAATTTGAAAGTAGCTGATTATTAACCGACGAATTAATTCGCATTCAAGAAGGTCCTGCTCACTTAAGTGAGGCTCAGAGGTGTTGAGGGCGTCTTCAAGGTCGGCGCCGAATGTATCAAATGCTGAGTTGAGAAATGAAGAGGTTTCATAGCTGGTAGTAGTAGTCGTAGCGGATGCTGGTAGAATGTTGTTGCCAGATGATAAATCAGGGAGATTTGAGTTTCCCGTACTGTGTGTAAATCCATTTGTTGGAGGTAGAGATGCGCTGCCAGGTATATTTCCTGCGCTGTCTTTACCAAAGAAAAAATTTAAAAATGAATCCTTATTACCTGCAGTACTTCCGAAGGACGCAGATGTGTGATGCTGATTATGGGAGGGCGAGGAATTTGTAGCAGCAGATGTTGCTTCTGAATTGACAGACGACGAGTTTGACTTTTTGTGACGCGATTTTTTCTTTTCATTTGCAGCAGTACCGTTAGGGACGACAGAGTTCGCTGTTGATTCTTCAGAGTCTAGACTCATGTCCTCTATTGCCCTAAAGTCGCGTGCGCGCCTTTCTTTCATTTTTCGCTCCTCCAAGATGGACGCCATCGCAGCAGCTGCACCCAAGAAATTGGGATGGTTGGTATTTATGTACGCTCGCTGAATAGCAATAAGTGAAGACACGTATGAAGAAGTTGGTCCTAAACGCTCACGTAGTAAGTCTGAAACAACTTCAATTAATTTGGCTTGTAAGCGCGGGTATCGTTCTAGTTCTGGTGAACCACATGAATGGCACATTCGCATAAGCTCTTCATATACAAGTTCCACACAACGATGTGCAGGAGGTTCCAAGAGTTTAATCTGGGGTTTCACTAGTAAATCAAACGCCAGTTCAGGTACAAACAAAGAAGGACGAGGCCCAGTCGAATTCCGGATTGCGGTGTGAATGTCATGAATAGACAAATTTGCAACAGGGTCTAGGGATGCTAGTGACTGACCAAACACTTCGTTGTAAATATAGTATATCCTGGCACCACCACAGAGTTCCTTTGTAGAAATTGCAGCAGAAGTACCATCAATGGAAGAAACAAAAGATGATGCAAACTTGGTCATGAGCTCTAAAACGAGTGCGCTTCTATTCTCCGGACCAAGGAAAGTGGCATCGCCATATGACGCGAGTTCTTGCTCTGTCTGTCCCATAAGGGTATTGAGTCTCGCTTTAATGTCCGGTAGCCTTTCTCGGATGTGGTTCATTAAAGTCTGATTGAGGGACTTTGCCAGATAAGCTGTTCCACATCGGTGCGCAATATTTCTATACGCGGGGTGAGACGCAAAAAACTCCCGCTCGGCGACAAGAGCGTCGGAGAGCGGTTTATCTGCTTGTATATCGTGCTGGGAGCGGTTGACAACGCCTATAAAGCCTAGCCTGAGCGGGTAGACGTTTCCAGAGAGAATGTCCAATGCATTTGTACCGTGATCCATAAGATCTAGCTTGCTAAGTACACCAATAGTGCGTTTCCCCTGGGGATCAACCTGGCGAGCAAGTTTCAGGGATTCTGAATTAACAAGGTCTACATTTGCAGGCGAGACTGCCAGAATTATCGAGTTGGGTTTGGCAATATATTCTAGTATCAGGTTGCGAGTCTGACGCTCAATATCCGTTGGCTGGTCACCGATTGGGATTTTCGTAAGGCCTGGAAGGTCGACAAGAGTCAAATTGAGCACATGTGGAGAGAAGATTTTGAGGTTGATGGGAACGCGGTTGATGCCCTTGTTTGTACCCGCAACGCGTGTAGTTTCGGACTCGATTTCGTGGCGGACCTGAGCGAAATCATAATAGCGTTGTCCTGGAATGTGAAGAAACTCACCCCATTCTTCATGATGAGTTGGAAGAACAGACCGCACGTGTGGTTGAAGCTGATCTGGTTCCTGGGACGAAATTGCTGTAGAACCCGTTTGTGGAATGTTCACGAGCTGAAGGACCAAAGGGCGTCTAGTGACAATACCCGTCCCTCGAGGCAAAAAGTCCCGGCCAACTAATAGTGTTAGTTTAAAAGATCAAACGTGGTTTAAGCACTCCTACCAATATTTTCCAGAACAGAAGACTTGCCACAAGACTGAGAGCCAACAACAACAACCTGGGGAAGATCGAGCGTATCAGAGCCAATAGTATTAAAGACAAGGTCCTGAAGTTTATTGACAATGGGAATGAGGTCGCCTAGAGGCGAAATATTGGGCTGGGATGCTGTCATTGTAGCTGTGATAATAGTCCTTCTTTTTGGAAAGGAATTGTTAAAGAAGGGAACAAGTCGTGAAGGAGGACCTGTTGTTTTTGATGAATAAAGTTTTGGACCTTTCAACCTCAGACTTTGCTCAGCAGAAGGGCGAAAAAAAAAGCCTATGATAGCACCCAATTACCCTATCATTGAAATACCCTATTAATGAATAGCACCCACATAATAACTCCTTCCATTACAATTAGTTGAGCTTCATTTTTGCCATTTGCAGCCTTAAACCATAATGGAATTGAGAGTCTATTCTATTTTCTACATACCAGTTATTATTCAATACAAATATTTTACACTTTGCAGTCGATGGCGTACTAGTACATTAATAAATCAGTCGTAATGGCAAGTTCTATTGCCTCTTCTCTGCCATCTTGGTCAAAATAATCAACGTCCTCTTCCAAAGTAAACAAACCGATATTCAAGGTCGTTTTGTTCTCCTTGTCATATCTCGGCCACTCAGCTAATCCGCTACCTACATTAGGATCATGATGGTTTGCAAAGGCAATGAAGTAGTTTTGATACGCGTTTGTAGGCAATCCTTTGCCCCAAAATTGCCAAAGCGTGTCGCTAGAGTGAAAAGTACCGAGAACAGGCACCAAATTGTGAAGAGTATTAGAAAAGAAGTTGTACGTAGGGACATGGTCTGGCGTGTTGAAAAGTTGTAATCGGCGTGGGATGGAAAATAATCCGTCAGTAAAAATCGAGGAAATTCGCTTGTATTGTGAGGAAATGGCGTTTCGCTCACCTGTTCTAAATGGTGCTCCCTGTGCCGGATCTGATGAGTACAGACTCAGAAACTTTTCAAACAAACCTGGCTTGGCATAGTGGAACATGCCTAATAACCTGTCATCAACCTCTTCCTTAGATTTGAATTGCTCAAAAAATGCAAATGCGAAAAAAGTACCTTCGTCCTCCTGTTGGCCGGTAATGTAAGGTACTTTTGCAAAACGCCCAGCACGATATGCGTCAAACGAGAATTCAGGAATATATGTGCCATCAACTCTTGGCAGGAATGCGCTAAACATATCAACTAGATTGAAAAGAGTTGTAACGTTTGATGTAAATGTATCAATAGCATCTTTGAACACTTCAGTTGGCGTGTTCCTTAAACATTCCAAGGTTTCTTCATCACTAGCATTTTCGTCACATCCAGACCATATGCCAAAGTTTCTGAAAAACTTTTGAGGTTGCTCAGAGTCTACCTCAATACCTGTTTGAACTCCTCCACTTTGCATAATAGCAGCATGAAACAAATCTTTGCCTTTGTATGAAATGTCTCCACCTTTGGACATCATTTGAAACCCAATGCTCATTGCACCAGCAGACTCACCCATCAATGTAACTTTATCAGGATTTCCTCCAAAATTGCGAATATTATCAGCGACCCATTCCAGCGCAAGTCTTTGGTCCAAGAGTCCGGCATTGGAGTTTCCTTCTTCCAATATAGCACTTCCTCCTAAAAATCCCCAAGGACCCCCTCTGTAGCCTAAGGAAACAAAAACCACGGGCTGATCCATTTTTATGCTTTTCTTGACGTAGGGTTCGCCAGGATATAATGCAGTTCCTCCGAATTGATACCCACCTCCATAAATCCATACAATAACGGGTAGGTCGTCTCCAGGCTGCGATCCTGCTGGACGCCAGACATTGATGGTTAAACAATCTTCCGACATAATTCCGAGTTTAGGGATATCAAAAAACGAAGGTGACAAGAATCCGGGAATTTTAGATCCAACTAAACCAAGAGCATCAAATGCTTTAAATGGGCTAATTGAAATACACGAGGGACCATAATCAAACGCTTGAAGTCCATTTAAAGAATCCTGGAAAGGCACAGGATGTTTAAATCTGAGATCTCCGATAGGCGGCTCTGCAAAAGGAATGCCACGAAATGACTCGACACCCTTTTCAATAATTCCATATATAATATCATCGTTGTCCAATGTCACGGAAGGAAATGGAACGTGAGATGCAAATACTTTAGCAGCTGCTACACAGCCAATGGTAATAGTTTTTACCAACATTTCAATTATTAGCTAGTTGATGAAAAAGAAACATCCACTTTTTTTTTTTTTTAACTACGTTCCATTAGCTTTTATAGAGAAGATTTTGGTTCTTGTTGCTAGTAGTCCCATTTAAAATCTTTCTTCTTTTGAATTGTTTTTCTTTCGTAGAGGCTTCTCTTAATGAACATATGTCAACGTTTTGAGGAAAGGTCGTCGTGAGTATGCACTAAATCATACTTCAAATCAACTCAAATCAACTTCAATATTGCCTTTTTAGGATTCTTGTTGCATCACAAACTCATATCAATTCAAAAAATTAACATCGTCTTCTTTTAAGTTTATCTTTTCAAGCCAAGAAGATCAAAAGAGGAAAAATTTGTGAAGATAGCAGTTTGGGAAGGTTGTAATTGCACAGCTGTGTATTTTTCATAATCTGGAATGTCGAAGATAATTGTGCATACGGTAGAGGTCCTGCTGTCAGGAAAAAAATATATACCATGCGTAAAGGTATCCAAAACGCTTATGGAGCTTTGGGATCGAAGAAATAACATAAATTTATGGTCAGTATTTGAAACAAGCTGTTTCAAGTTTCTCAAAGCTGTTAGGTTTCTATATACTATAATCTGTAGGAGGTCTGTATCAGACAAATAGTTAGAAGAATGTCTTCTTTTTATGTTGTATAGTCTTTTTTTTAGATAGGGTATTTTACATGGGACGATAAACTGATTTATCATCATCTAAAGGCCATAGGCGCCACAATAACATTCCAAACATGTTTGCTAACGCAATCAGAAGCTCGCGTGGGCAGCGAGGCCGATGAAGCCAATCAGATGCGTACTGATTTCTCAACCAATTTGGGACAGAGAATCGATCACTATGATGTTTCTGTCCGTGCTCTTTGCGCTCCCAACTGCCAAGCGGAGGTGCAAAAACGGCTCACCGATAAGTACGACGCAAAGAAAGCAAAGTACTCATTCCTTGGAGAAAGGCTGCATCCCTTGGTGCTTTCTCCCGGTGGGTTGTTTCAAAAGCAGTCAGAGAAAGATTTTAGGAATTTGCTCAAATTGATGGGAGATAGACGGGACATGTTTGCTAGAAGGCTGTCCATCTATCTAGCCAGGTTCAGGGCTGATGGACATTATCAGAAAGGTCGAGAGGAAGCCTTTAGAGAAATGAGTGATGAATGGGAAGAAGATATGGAAAGAGATGAGCGTGTGATAAATAGTTCAAGTTTTGATAGTGAGGTGGAGAATAACTCTTCTCTCGAAGATTGAGTCGCTACTGTGACTTTCAGACTATAATTGCTATATATTAAATTTGAGAAAGAATTATTATTTACTCCTCTTATTTCTTATTAATGTTTCTCAATACTTCCAAAGAAACTAGGTTTCGTTATTAAGCTAAAATATATAAAGTTGCAAAAGGTTTTTGTGTTAAATACTCATACAAACTCAAAGGTTGGGTTGCAAAGATGTCTTTACAGGCAATAGTAATTTTATGTAAAATAAAAACGAAGCATTAAGAAATGAAAAATTCCAATTTGAGTCCTTGAAAGAGAGATACTCGGCTACTTACTCGGAAGAGGAAATAATCTCTAAATAGAGGTAAAGTTTTGAAGAACCTAATTAAAAATATCCGTGTTTATATATTCGTGAAAATAAAAATTGAATTTTTTAAAAAATAAGGAAAGACATTGCATGCAGTAAAAACCTGCAATGTAATGAAAGCTGGAAGTTAATCATAAAATTTCCCACTTAAACCCATCTGAAGACGTCTAGGCTGATATACAGAACAACCGAAGTATCCCAATATTTGTAGTTGCAGATTTTGGACTTCAAGAAGATATAAAAATTCTATTCGGAAAAACTGTAGAACTTTTTCCATTTTCAGATATTGAGTTGTCATATGAACTGAAATAAGTGGAAGAAACAATCGAGATTAACGCAAAACTGGTCAATCAGAAAAACTATTATCTAGTCTGTAAGTCATAGTAGAGACTCAATAAATAGTTCCTTAATAGTATTTTCTCAAGTTTAAATTATACCAAACATACTTGAAGTCACAGCGGCGACTCTATATTTGAGAGAAGAGTTATTCTCTACCTCATTATTATCCTTTAAACTTTATCATACGCTCATCTTTTATGTTTCTTCGAAATTTAATATACGATCTACAGTTTCCAATTTAGAGGGGGTTTAGTAGAAACTAAATTTGAGAAGATATTATTATTTTACAGACTATATTTGCTATATACTAAATTTGGAAAAGTACCATTATTGTAGTCTATAAGTCACATAGGCGACTTAATTCTCAAGAGAAAAGCCATTTTACACATTATTAAGAAGTATTTTTCAAACCATGGTTTGTCGTTATTAATAAGAAACATTTGGGTATTATCGCTGCGAGACACAAATCAAAAGAATATTGACAAAAGCATTGTGCGTCAATTTGAGCTGACATTGCATCCTGTATAGAAAGACTATTAGATCTTTTTTTTCTATTTAAGCAGGGCTTCTTTTGGTCTAAAGTCCACTCTTCTTACTTGCATAATAAGTTTAGTAGAATCCTAAGTTTATAAACTAGAAGACTGCATATATTTCACAACGCGATAAAACGGGCGGCTATGCGTAGACTTGAGTTGGCCTTGACCACTTTGACAAAGAACAAAAAGGCAGGATATTTGTAGCCAAGGCCAATAGTAAGCGTACATCTTTCTCTCAAGCGTTGACAGATAACTCACTCACTCGTTACATATTTTAATAATATTTTCTAAAATTTAAGTTACACCAAATGTAGTCTACAAGTCACAGTAGCGACTCAATCTTTTTAAGGGAAGAGCTATTCTCCACCTTAATTTTTTGATTAAATTCCCTGTTTATTTTGCTCTTTCTACAAAATTTAATATGAAGAACTGTCTTCTGAATATTACCACATATTACTAAGAAAAAAACAAGCAAAATTTGAACATATTACAACATTAAGATAAGCTTTAGACTTCACATTTAAGTTCCTTGAAACTGACCTCTGACATTGGACAATTCGTTGGATCACTTCGTCTAACTTGGACAGAACCCAGTATACTAGTCGCTGACTTCTCTAAACTTTTGCAAACAAGAACACGTTATTTGATTTGCAGCACTAAATTTTAAGTTATCAGTAGTACACAAAATTTCTGCCCGCAAAAACATCTCTGTCAATCATTAAATTGAAAGCTCAATGTATAAAAATAAATACGAGATTAAGGGCAATGTGCATTATCTTAAGATTTACCCACATGGAAAATTAAAAAAAAGGGTTTCCTTCATGTAGGTTTCCCCAGGTCAAGTCGTCTAAGTCAGGAGTCTCCTGATTGTAAGCCCAACTTGTAAACAAAGAATGTGTTTCTGGAATAAGAGTTGGTAATGTTGAAGTAGAGCAACATGCTTCAGTTTCCTCGGCCAACATTATTACAGTCTCAGAAGATGGTGAAGGGATGAATTGTGCCTGTAACTCAAGTAATGGAAATAAGTCCTGTTGCTGCCCCTCTTTCCCCAAAACTGAAATTGGATCCCGTTGCTCGTGAGCCAATACATTTATGTGTTGAGAGTAAGACACCGCAGAGCTCGGGGTTTCGTATTCGTAAGTACCGTCAATTGTAGTTGTAAGCGAAAAAGGAGGAAAGTTGAGAATGTTTGGGGAATTGCTCTCATTAGGTGACACAGGTGTTCCAAAATTTATTTGAAAGAAATCTGCACTTTTTTCTTCTGCAACTAGAGGAAATTCATCTATGCCAGTAAAATTGACAATATTTCCTCTATCCGGTGGAGGAGTTGCCGGCAAGAGGAAATTTTTAGTCGCTACTGGATCCAACGTATCTACCTGCAATAAATTTGGCAATTGGCCGGTGATTAGAGTCGGGTATACATGGGTTAGATTCTCCATCATCTTAAAATAGGAAAAAGCTCCAGAAAGATGCTGATGAACCATATTTAGAAGAAAGTATTTGTCATAAATCTGATTCAAGAACTGCGAAATATTTTTTGGCAGTTCTCCGTTGTTGAATTGCTCAAATAAATTTTTGACAAGCTGATGGAACCAGTGGGTCGAAATAATTGGTTTCAAATACTGCTCGCAATTTTTTTGTTGCTGTTGCTGCCATTGATCATGTTTATTTTTGAGCATAACATAAGTTTCCTCTAAAAACATAAGTTCAATATCAGGATGATCCGACAATCTGCCTCGACACCGCCCATTTGCGAGTAACTTCAATTGACCTCTTGGGATTTTGGTACGTTTTGATATCACTTCGTTATCTGCATTGTGGTTTGTCACTAAAGACTGCGAATTTTCTCGACAACGCCGACCTCTTCCTCCGGCTAGCTTGATTTGTAGTCCTTTACTTCTAAGAAGAGTTGAGATTGTAGACTGAGGAAACGAGCGCCCAAAAGTAGATTCTGCCCATTCACGTACTATCTTAGTTGAAGGTGGTATTTGCTGAGATTGCACAAACTGGCAAATTCTGATTCGAGTGATGTTGTCAATCCCTTTCCGTCTCTTGATGACTTTACTAGTAGTTTTCTCTAGATGCTTAGATGGAGGTGTAGTCATTATGAAGGGTAATATTATAATTGAGGCCATTGATTTGAGAAGAAAAAAATGGAAAACCTCTAGGTGATAAAGCCGACCATATATACTTTTCAGCTCTCTTTTATATTTAGTATTTACTGTGACTTTGTGGGCATTGTGGGGCTGGTATTGAAGGTCTTTTGACCTTTGCAACCTTTGGCACGTTTACGGTGAATTGAATTTTGAGTGTGAAATAAAGTTTTTCGGCTATAAATGCTGCGGTTTGAATAAAAGCTGCGGCCAGCGGGCACCGTCGCAGTTGCTGTACCGTTATGCGGGTGTCACAAAAAAGATTAGTGTGAAAAAGAACACTGCTTAAATATCTTTAAATAAACCTCTGCGGTCAGAGTCGAAAATAAAAAATTATGGACGCGCAGGTGTTGATAAAGGCTTTGGCAGGCTTTGGCAGGCTTAGCTATCTCTAAGCGTGCCAAAGCAAACCCATAAATTAGACTTGCCTTTCTTATGCGCAAACAAGTGATGAAAACCTCTGATAACGATTATTCAAGAAATTAAAAGACTAGCCAAACTACTCATTTGCGGTTTTACTTGGAGAATTTCGCTGACCAAAGTCCGAACGACAGACGCCTGAGACTAGTTCGAGTGGAGTATGCAAATCAGATACAATATGGAAACGAGATATTCTAAGATCTAAATGATTTAATCAGTCAGTTGAATTTATTTATGGTTTGAATTCATAATCATATGAGAAAAAAGGAAGGGAAAAAATCTGAGTCATGGTATAGGAGAGGGCGGGACATGTCGTAGTCATTAGGAACTGTGTAAAACTAGAAATCAAAAAATTCAAAACGAATAATAATCAATAAATAATAAATAATAAATAATGAATTGAAAGCTCAAAATCAAAAAAGTATATAAAACTATTTGGCTCGTGGCTTTGTCACCTTAAAATGTCTTCTTCAGCCTGCCAGGCTGGAGAAATATATTTACATCCGAATAAATAGTCGTACTAAGGAATAGGAATGGAAATACCTAAGTTTCAGATACTTTGGTTGAAAATAGCAGAGATGTCTAGCTCGCCACTCAAGATGCTAAGTTCAACTTTCCGTCGCAGCGTAGATACTCAATAGAACAAAACTGTTTTGCAGATTTTGAACCTTCAGTGATCTATTCAATTTGAGAGGAAAGACATGTATTAATCAATGCAGCACATCTTCATCTTCATTTCCTGAACTAACTGACCCATCCTCTTCTGTCTCGTCTTCTTCCGGTTCTAGTTTGGCGCTAACCAACTTGTTGAAATAGTCCTGCACCGCCGTATCCGGCATGTTTTTCAGCTTTGCAATCAAGTACTCAATATCTGGATCTCCATCATCATGCAGACTCTCGTCAACAAGCGGAAATTCTGTATTGGCCGCTGGTGCATTTTTCTCGTCCTGAATACTAGGAACTGCAGTCTCCTGTAAAATCAACTGCCGAAGCTGTGAACCTGATGCAGGATGTGAAAGAGATTGGGTAGATTTGTTTTGACGAATAAAAAATCCAAACTTGTGAAAATCCCCCTCCTCCTTTTCCTGCTTTCGTCGTTGGTCACTTGCCTTGTTCGATGGCTCGACGTGAAAAGTTTGAACTCCCGGGCTCCCTCCTACCGAGCCAATACTTTCTATGCCCTCTTCCATGGTCTTCAATTTTAACTCATTCGGTACGGCCATGGGGCCTGCTGAACGCTCCAAGTTGGATTCAAATTGTGAGTTTGGCACAGGAGGGTAATACATGCCAAGTGAGCGAGAGTAGTACTTGAGCTTCAGAGAGTCATAACGTTCAAGAACTCGCTCTAATGTAGAGTCCAGATAGAAAAGTTTAATTAACTTGTCCCGCGATTCTTGCGACATGTCTTTCCAGTGCATCTCTTTGACAAGGTTCTCCAGTCGCTTGCGGACTTTGCCACGAACAACGTTTGCCCGCTTTGCAAGTCCATCAGTGACCAGCTGACCTCGGTCAACTTCACCCTCCATAGTAGGCTCTTCTTGCTTGTTGGTATCCACAACATACTTTACAGCCTTAGCCAATGATGTACCGTCATCTAATAGCTCGTTCTCACCGTCAAAGTTATAGTCTAAAGCCTGGGCAACGGTATTGTCTTCAATCTTTTGCAAATCAAGAATCTTCTCCATATTTTGCATGCAGTAATGTGAAAGCCGACGAGAAACATTTGCCGGAATGACATCTGAATCAAGGTCAACAAGTGTGATTGTGCTTGATAATTTTACCGCGACTGCAATTGACTCTGCCGCAGCATCATTAATGTCTCTATTTCCCAGTAACGAAATATGGCCTAGTGACCGGCACTTTGCAAACGCCTCTGCAAGAGTGATGATATCCTGAGATTTTAGGCTATTGTAGTCCAAATGAATCCTTCGCAAGGAATGATATTTCACAAGGTACTTTTCAAAAGAGCTAATAATCTTTGGAAACACTGCTGGGTTAAAAGAAAGATCCAAAAAGCGTAATTTGGAATTCATGTGATTGACTCGGAAGATTTTATCTAATCCGGATGCTTCTGACAGTTTGCATGAGTTAAGAGACACATAAATGACGCTTGCTTCTAAAAAGATTTTTGTCAAAAGCTCTGTAGAATTGCTCAAGTCGTTACCGCCAAGATCAATACCTTCGCACACGCAATTAGTCTGTGTAGTCCAATTAGAAAGAGCTGTGAGATCACTTTCTTGCAAATCACTTGAGGCGACTCCCAACTTCTTTGTACCAATCGAACAACCTCTTGATATCAAGTCTCCAAAGGCATCATGTGGAACAAGACACCCACTAATGATGAGTTCCTCTATTCCGCGGCGTTCAATAATAGTCTTGGTTAATAAACTCCAATCGAGTTGTGCTCGATCAAAAAATGGAAGTTGTTTGTACTTGATACGTTTCTTGCCATCTCTTGGCTCGGCAACAGAGATATCAAGTTTCATCAGGCTTTTGTTTGTTATTAAAAATGCGCACAAATATTTCCAATTGGAAGGAGTGATGTTGACGTTCTTCAGTGAAAGCTTGTATATAGCAGTAGACCGGGATAGCGAAAGAATGAGATTCTTAAACATCTCTTCGGTTATATCCATGTTATTAAACACAACAACGCTAATTGGAACAATTGAGATAAAATCCGAGAATGCAAGCACTTCAATGAGCGTTGGACGAGGATTCATCAAACGAATATAAGGCAAAGTACCAGACTGCCCTTCTAATTGATTTAAAGTAGCCTGAATTGGCAGAATCTCTCTTAGGTGACAACATCTAGTGTATATCTCTGTTAGACTTGATCCCCTTGAGCCAAAATTGCTTGATTTCGATGAGGTAAACGAAGAACCGCCCAGAACCGTTCCTTCATGCATGGGCGTATCAATCCTTTTCAATCCATCTATGGTAATTCCATTTGTTACATAGTCTTCTTCATCCTCCCTCTCTGCAACTAGTATCGCTGGAATACCTTTAGATGCGCGCGCTAGTGCCTTTTTCTGTTCGCTTCGAACATTACTAGCTATCAATGCAGCAGAATTGTATGCAGCGGAAGATGCAGCGTGTGCAGCAGTCTGATAGTTTCGCCCTGGGTTTAAAACGTCATTAATATGATGCGGTCGAATTATAATCCCATCATCGGTAACTTGTACCGTTCCAATTTTTGGCACTCTAGCGGGAATTTGTTGTGGAGGATCTCTATCAAATGTTGCGGGCCCAAAATCTACGCGATGGATATTGAGCTTACGAATCTCGGGTATCCTGCTTCTTGCCTTGGACTTATTTTTGTTCAGTACTCTGCGCATACCCTGGGAGTTAACGCTAAGAGAGTCCGACCCTGTTTTGAACTTGCGTAAAGTGCTCAGAAGAAAACCAGGTTTTGTAGAAGACTCCACGTGCGCTTGACTTGGTTCTCTAGCATCTGACTGGGTATTTTCGAAGCTGGTTACTGGAGAAAGACTCCCAGTGACTGTTTCTGGACTAAGCTTGGCCTGCGACGTGGACGATTGACGAATAAGACTACTAAGCAAAGATTCAGGCCTGCTTTTTCCGTGCTGTGGCTTTGGATTTACCACCTTACCATCCAAAGGAGCGAGAGAAGCGTGCACAGATAGTCTTTTATCTAGCTCCTTAAGATTACTAGCAGAAATGCTATTGCGCTTTTGCCGTTGAAATGATTCAGGAGAAGGATTTCCAGACTCTTGTCTCACAGGGGATGAGTTTTCGGACGGGGATTTACTAGACAGCTTGTTAAAGAGCCAAGAGGCTTTTCTTGAAAACCCTGAAGATCCCGGAGATGCCGAGGAGGTAGATTTGACTTTCCTCAACGGAGTACCAAATGAAGAATTTGTTTCGTACCCTCTCTTCTCTACAACCGGTATTTGACGAGGGCTTGCTCCATTGAAGATGTTGGATTTGTGGAAAAGCTCAGAAGGGGTCTTGTCTAACTGGTGATCGAGGTATGGCAAAGAATTTGAAGGAAGTGACGACGATTGCGA
Source organism: Geotrichum macrosporum (assembly GCA_030463045.1). NCBI lineage: Eukaryota > Fungi > Ascomycota > Dipodascomycetes > Dipodascales > Dipodascaceae > Geotrichum > Geotrichum macrosporum. The sequence goes on from JAKVQY010000040.1 coordinate 29,638, forward strand.
TAAAGAATTGCCCCTCGAGCGAGAACCTTACATCGTAGTTAGTAGTAATTCAAGAAGAGTGGAGAAGCAAAGAAAAAGCGCACCTAGATTTGCGATTGTCAAACTGTTGACTTTTGAGAGCCATTCAAGGTCGCTATTTCCAACGCCATCCGCATTGGCAAAAACGTGACTGACAGACATTATATGATGCAAAAGACCTATTGGTATTCAAATAATATTGATGTAGCAACTCATAAATTTGAGAAATTTGAGATGTATTTAAGTTTCGAAGTAATAATATTTCTTTAATGATGAATAGACGCCGTCTAAGCCTAAAACTTGAATATGGAACTGGGAAAGGGTAGCGTTCAAACTGCTGCTTTAACAACCAAGTAAGAAAATTTCCCCAGAGTTAGGTTTTCTATGGTAGCTCAGAAGCAACTACTGCATGACCCACTATTTATTGACCTGTTTAAAGCTCGGGTAAACCGAAAACGTTCGACGGAGTCTTAAGTTCCAGCTGAAACAAGATGAAAGATTCTGGGAAATGGAGGCTAGAAATAATGCGATTTGAACTGGTTTTTTATAGGAGCACATAGCCTTGTGAATTACAATTGAAAACAAGTTTTACACAAAATTTTGATATCGAGAAAATTATCAACTTGTAAAGACTCAGGCTCCTCAATATCGTCGTCAATGTCCGCTTTCTGCGCTCACGTAGTTTTTTAAGAAATCACCAAAAATTGTTTAGGATTGTAGGCACACCTTTTAGAGCGTCCAGTATCTTACAGCTTGGCATCTGTCGTATTTCTAAGTACTCAACGAAATATAATTTGCCTCTTGTATTATTATGTTTAGCTTATATATTTGCTTCCAATTCTTTCCCAAATTTAAAGTACAACTATAGGATATAAGTTAACACTGGCGACCCAATGATTGAGCAAAGAGTTATTCTCCACCTCCAATTAATTTGAAAGCATTGAAGTGATCGTCATGCTATGCCATCGTTTCTTCCTTCTTCATCCCAGCAAGTTTAAGTGCAGAGATTACGGTAATCCAACTTATCTGAATCACGAAACTTATGCCGCATCGAGGCTAAAGGAGGCGGAAGTTGTAGGTGCCACAACAACTTCCGAAATATATTTTCCAACGCAATCAGAAGCTCACGTGTTGTAGTATTAGTATAGCCTCGCGAGGGCAGCGAGGCTGAAGAGAAACCAATCAGATACCTATAGATTTCTCATCCGACTTTGGACAGGAAATTGATCATTAGTTTGACCATTATGATTTGTCTGTCAAAGCTTTGCGCACTCAATTGCCAAGCAACCATGCGAAAACGACTCATTGACAATTTTAACAAAAAGAATACAAGTCTTTTTTTCATTTCTCAGGGAAGGACTCAATCCCTCGGTGTTTTCGCGTGCCGGTTTGTGTGAAAAGAAGTCAGAAAAAGATTTCAGAAATTTGATGAAATTAATGGCAGATATACGGGAAATGTTTGCCAACAGACCGGCTATCGTACAATTCAAAATTTGATTTGAAAATTCCATTGTATACGGACAACATATAGAAAATTCAGTGGCAGTATGGTGACTTTGCACGAAATCTTGGTCTCTGCCAAGAAAATTTCATTATTTTTTTCTGTGTAGTGGCTCTCGTGAGTGCTGCTCTATATGAAGGCTGGCTACTATTGTGTTTAGTGGTTTCCCTAACAAACATATATTCTTACTATCACTAAAAGATATCTATGTAATCAACAACCGAAAGTCCACAAAATAGGGAATTGATAGATTGCCATTATATCTAACCCCCTATGCGTCTGTATGAAAGAAATAGTGTAAATAAATCAAACTGGAAAAAGTAGCAAATCTCACAACAAACTTTCTCATACGCATCTTCTCATTGTCCAATATCTCATTAAGAAACTGAAGACTACAAGTTATTCAATGTAGTGCATGGCCATAACTCTGATATAAATGTAATTTACTATAATTTCCCCAGACATCATTTGCTGAAGTTTGTGCTCACGCAAGAACACTCATAGTGGGAAACGTAAAATTTCTCATTTCCACGAGAGTACTAAGAAGCCTCAACATTAGTAGTTCATGACAGCCTATCTTAAATTGCAGTTTTCACTATGGAGAAAACTTATTTGGTTCTCTTGATAGTTCCAGGAATCGTTTATTCCATATAGAAAGGTCACTTAGAGTAAATTAGGTGACATTTCGACTTTGATTTTCGTCCACATTCCCAACCATTATTTTCGGGTCTCGCCAAGCATCAATAGTATTTCACATTTACAATCATGGCACCCTCAAAAACGCTGCCCGGCCAGCGGGATCCCAATATATCTAGATCGGTTATTTCAGAGTCTTCTACAGCAACTCCCTCTGCTGTATCACCTTTAGCAAATGCTGCTTCATCAACAGTTGGCGAAAAATCCGGTTGTGAACACACTAGAGAACTACTTGAGAAAGACGCAAATAGGATTCTAAGATCATATGAACTGGCAGTGCGGGTATCGCTACAACAGTCACTCTCAGTTTCAAGTGTCACGGTACTGTCAAATCGAAGCCAGGATAGTAAAAAACTGAAGCCGAAATCGATGGTAGCGAGTAAAACACCTCCCGGATCTCGTGTTCAAAAAAAAAAACGTACAAGACTTTAACAAACGGTCCTCCCAGATTTCGGTTCAAGTGTCAGAGCTGTTCGGTTCAATCTGAGTCTACATTTATTGCTTGTCTTGAATGCTCTTACACTGGCTGTATTTCCCATACGACCCATCATACAAAACTCTCGGGTCACTATCTGGGAGTTGACATGAGTGCGCTGGGTTGTGAGGGGCTTTTGTATTGTACAAGTTGCTCAAGTTACATATACGATGAAGCCTTTGAGCTAGTGAGACTACAGAAACTGAGACAAATTCTGGGCCTCCGAATTGTTGAGGGTCTGTCAGCTGGAGCAATTCAATCAAGCTCTGATGACACCAACTATAACTCGGTCGCCAATCGAATCGTAAATAGTAAATCAACTATCCCTACATTTCCAGCGACGTCTGCGCTTCGAGGCTTTTACAACATGGGAGCCACTTGTTTTATGTCCGTCATTTTCCAATCTCTCATTCATAACCCACTAGTGCGGAATTTTTATTTAGGTGGTGGTCATGAAAGAGGCGTGAAATGCGGTGATACTCATACAGATGGGCTTGGGATTCGAAAGGAACGATTCTCTACTGTTTCTACCCCTGAAGTTACAATGTCAAGTTCCTCCACTAACTGTTTGGCGTGTGCATTGGATGATGTCTTTGCCGAGTTTTTTACATCTTCTTCAGTGGCTGGATACGGTCCTACTAATTTACTAACAACCTCATGGCGGGTGAAACGATCACTTGCGGGATACTCTGAACAAGATGCTCATGAATTTTTGCAAATGGTATTGAATGAGTTACATTCATCTCATTATGATTCAGATGTACTCGCAAGCGGTACACTTGAATCTCTCTCCCAAATTAATGGCGGGCATTTGTCTGAAATCCCAAACACATTGCGTGAAAAGGAAGAAGTTAACATTCAGAACTGTGGATGTATAAGTCACCGTACGTTTTGTGGTGAACTTGAAAGTCAAATCACATGCCAAACATGTGGCACTGTTTCCAGTATTGTTTGTGATCCAATGATGGATCTTTCCCTTGAAATTGGAGGAGGAGGTCGTCCTAATGTCGCTGGTAAAAGTCTTCCCAAAGCTTCAAATGGAATTAGCGGCAAAATTACCTTAGAGCAGTGCTTAGATCGTTTCACTGCCGGTGAAACTTTGGATGCGACCTTCAAGTGCCAGAGTTGTAATATGAAGAGATTAATTCGAAAGAGGTTATCCATCCGGCGTCTTCCAAGTGTGCTAAGTATTCAACTTAAGGTGAGTATTATTCTTGTTTCATTTGGTGATTTAGCTAATCGAATTTCAGCGGTTTTCTCACTCAGGATCATCTAGCAAAATTGAAACACATGTAAATTTTCCGCTGGTTCTCGATATGAACAAGTATACAACTGGGCAATGTTTTCAACCTCTAAAGTATGAGCTATTTGGCGTAATATGCCACCAAGGGTCACTCAATACTGGGCATTACACTTGTATGATGAAAACCAATGCTGGTCGGGTATGTATTCTAATGTCATACTTAATTTATACTAACGATCGTGACTTTCAAGTGGTTTCACTTTGATGATGCTATGGTCAATACAGTATCTTCATCTGTCGTTCTCAAGGCCAACGCCTACCTACTTTTTTATATAGTTAGCCAAGTTCCTGTACTCTAATGAGTTTTACTCAGTCATCAAACTCTAGACTTACCTTTTTGAATGTTTTTGTTTTTGGTTTCTCTTGTGTTATTTACATCATAGCATTATTTCAATCCATACACTTACCACTGGTCAAAGAATTGCATTAGTCTTTTTGAAACCTTCAAGTGTGTATCGTGTTAAGATAACAACTCCTTCCTTTTTCCAAAGAGAACATGAAAGTGATTAACCAGACTTACTTACAACACCGATCAAATATGCGGGCATACACACATATACATGAGAGTAAAACACTGATTTTGCAAACTAAATTTACATTGTTGTATAACAGATTCAAAAAATTTAGAATAAAAAGTATCAAAAGTAGATGTTCAAATTTAAGCTATAGCAATTGTGACTTAAAGATTATATTCGCTATATTATAAATTTGAGAAAGCATTATAAACAGATCTTTCCAAGAACCTACTCCTGATGAATTGGATCAAGCTGATCCAGTTGAACTGATGGATCCAAGGCAAGTGTCTCGCCAGATTAGCCAACAACGTCATTTACAACTCAAACAAAAGCTCAACATAGAGGAGCTCACATCACTAGCAGAAGCAGCGACACCACTAGGCAGTAGCTATATTCGTGTTCTTCCGACATGCAAACAACTAAGATTGAAAGACCATGAAGTTAGTTCTGCGTTATGCCGCCGATTTTTACTGCATCATCCCATGGAACCTGAACCTGGTACCGTCACGAGAAAAATATGCGGAAAATGCCACAAACCTATTTATTTCAATCATGAAGATAACTGCTCAATCGAAACAATGGGTGGAATAGGCCACAG
>JAKVQY010000410.1:0-14289 GCA_030463045.1 Geotrichum macrosporum
CACATACCCGAGGTAATCCACTAAAAAAAGTTAGTACAAGTCAAAATAGATAATTAAGGCCAGAATACTGATCACATTGATTCCTGAAAGCTGCATAGAGCCTTGACAAAACATTGCGAGTATCACGCGTCTTCGAATATTTGGTGAAAAAGCTTCGCGTAACTGACTTTTCGAATTTTTGGCAAGTTGCCTGCGGGCAAGCATGTAGCGGTGAGTGAACTGTTTGTTGACTTCATCGTGATTATTTCCATAAATATCTCTCAGCATGTCATTCGCTTGAATATTAAATCCACGCAAAATGAAGTCATTTGGACTTGTTCGAATAAATAAGCAGAGAACCAAAGCGGGCATTGTGAGAACCATCATTATAGACCAGCAAATGGAAACCTTGAAAATGGCAAATGGTGCTAAACAGCCCATGTATCCTACAAATGCCATGATAAATATGCCCAGGGGAAAAAAACTTTGAAATAAGGAAAGCAAGAGTACGCTTTGAGATTCTGTAAAACATTCTTGAATGTACGGAGGGATCACCCCAGATAAAAAGCCAATAGACAAGCCTTTAATTCCACGACCCACGACCAACGGCCAATATGAAGGAGCAGCAACAGTAATAACATCTAAAACATGAGCATTTTTGCCTTCGTTTGTCCGTATTGCACTTACAGCCAGAAGCCCAAATATAAACTGCTGCAATCGCCTGGGTTCTTTTGGAGAATTTACTGCTGAGAAAACCTACTAGTAAAGATCCAACTAAAATACAGTTAATCAGCTAGTCACAAGTTTAATTCGATTGGTATACTGCAAGCCATTAATGGGTAAGAACTTTGTAGAAGTCCTTGTAATAGTGTTGAAGGCTGGAGATAAAGCTGATCAAAGATGGCGTTTCCCACAAACACTGCTACGTATGAGGTCTCCATGCCCATAATTAAAGATATCTGGATGCAAAAGACAGCAGTGATCTTGCCACTGTATTTGCGAATTGGTCCTGTCAGAACAAAGAGATTTCTATTTATTTCTGCCATGACTGTGTGCCGGTTGGGTAGGAAGAAAGAGAACTTGGGAACGCACCAAGAAAAAGGATCAACAACAAAAAAAAGGACACACTTTCAATTTTATACTTGTTTCCACGCACTACTCTTTCGAATCAACAATGTTTTCAACTGTCCAACGAGTCCAGAATGTATTCGGGTATTATACTACCCTTATTTTGGTAGTATCAGCTATCATATCTGCCATTTCATATGTGCAATTACTTGGGGCCGGCGCATTCAGCCTGCAGACTGAAGTGAACAACTTGAATCCTCGTACAGCGTTGAAGTTCACTAGACGCTCAGGAGCAGTGAATAACAAGGGAAAAGAAAATGCTCGCATCAACTTTGATCTGGATGCTGACCTTAGCCCGTTGTTCAATTGGAATACGAAACAGGTGTTTGTTTATCTGACCGCGGAGTATGATGGGGGTGCTAAGCGTCCAGACGTTTCCAACCGAGTAACCTTCTGGGATCGCATCATCACTGACAAGAGCAAGGCCGTGTTGAGTTTGCGAAATCAGCGTGGCGCGTACTCTGTCTACGATGTTCAAAAGTCTTTCAAGTGAGTTAACGCATTAAACAGGATTTGAGCACTGCTAACAAAATTATTTAGTCAAAATAATGCGACTCTTAGACTTGAGTGGAACGTTCAGCCTTGGGTTGGAGCCCTGGTTTTTGGTGAATCTGAAGTGGTTGGAGAGCAGATTCTGGAATTTCCATTAGCAACAAAATAGTCTAGTAGATATTTATTAAAGGACATAGTTTCTTGATCAGAAATTTTGAGGAATTCTATAGTGTGAAGGAAAAGTTTACGATGGACGTGTTCCAGACAAAGTGTAGCAGGTTGTTAATTATGGCCGGGAATTTTATCATTAACGCACAACAAATTAACTTTCACCCATAACTTAGTAGAGGTTCTAGCTACGCAATAATGATTAGATGATTGACTCTATCTAATTAAGCTTTCTAAATATCAGTGTGCTTATGGTTTAAAAATTTCTCAATACTGGGAGGAAAAGCGCATAAGGGCCACGTTGAATGGAATATATGGTCAACTCTTCCGTAACTGAACTTGAAATCAAGGGAGAAAAGAATGAAATATGTTAATGCAGTCGGCAAAAAGTAACTGACTTGAGAATTTTAATCGCGTGGGATAGCACTTGGTAGTCATGGAATAATAGTTCATAGGCGTCAAGCTGAAAGCGCTGGCTTCAAGCGTGAAGATCTCCGGGTAAGCCAGCCGCACAATCAGATTTGGGAGAAGTTTTTTTTTAACTATTTTATGAATTCTCCAATGCTGATATCTAAATAAATAAAAAAGACATCCTTACTTTGTCGATACTCTAAAAATTATCATGGCATTTAATAAACCGCATGGGGGTTCTCGTGGAGGCCGTGGAGGTGTACATAAAGGAGGCCGTCGAGGTGGAGGCGGCTTTGGAGCCAACGATCGCCGAAAGTTTCAATCGGCACATCAGACGAAAAGTAAGTATGAAGAACTGCTTGCCACAGCCGTTCCAAAATGGAGAAAATGTTCTAACACAGTAGCAAAGCTGAGGAAATTAAAAAGGCGTTGATTCACCGGTCTAGAATTCGCAAGGCGTACTTTAAAATGCTCGAGAAGGAGGGCGAGGCAGTGCCTGAGAAAGGTAGCAATGAGGCTGGTCGGAGCGAGACAAGTACTAGCGATAAGGAACCCAATCACAACAATACAACAGAAAATAAAGATTCAGGCTCTGATTCAGAGGTGCAGGGCGGATTTTTTGAGGGCGAACAGGAGGTAGCTGGCGGCGATTCTAGTGAAGAAGAGGCGGACGAACAAGCCCATGAAAAGCATTTTAAGAAAAACAAAGAGTCTAAGGGAGGTAAAGTTACTGCCCCCGCCACGACAAGTAACGTCACGAGAACTAATACTTCCGGTACGCGACCAAGCTTAACATATCAGGAAAGAAATCAGTTGATTAAACAGAGAAAACTAGAAAAGCGACAAGCACGGGAACAGTATGTTGACAAGCGAAAGGAGGAACACGACCGACGGGAAAAAAAGAGGCTTGAGCATAAGACACAAATGACCAAGTTTACGAGACGAGGCCAGCCAGTGATGGGCCAGCGCATCAACCGGCTTTTGGACAAGATTAAGGAAAGTCAATAATTTATAATTTATTATTCAATTAATATTGTTTGGAATTAGTTTGTTGGAAACGTTGAAAGACCGACAGAGCGTTATATCATCGTATTATAGTACTACTCACTAGAATTGAAATCCGTTTGCTATAAAAGAAACCTGAACTCTTAAACTTTTGTAATTTTATACATATTTATTTTCATTTTCATTGAAAGAGGTATATTAATATTTTCGAGTATTTAACAACTTGTGTATATATTGCTTTCCTTTGGTTCTGTTGTTAACGGACTTTTTCTTCAGACGATATCTAACTCCACCTGCACAACTGATGCCAAGTTTGTTGACTTCCTCTAGCAAGAAGAGAAAATTGGCACTAAGTACTACTTTGGAATCTTGTAGCATATTTTCTCCTTTCTCTCTCCAAAAGCCACCAAAACTCATTACAACTATTCCAAATACCTGTATGCTCTCGACACCTGAAATCAAAGCACCGCCCGTTGATATTTACGATACACCAGACTGTTTTCGAATAAATGTAGCTCTCCCAGGAGTTCCACCAGACCATATATCTATTGATTATCTATACATTTCACATGAACTCTTAATCAAAGGAGAAGTACCATGGCAAGTCCCATTCGAAGGAGTGTGGAGACAAGACAAAACTGGAAACTACAGACTGTCGGAGTTAACTGAGGAAAATATGTACAAAGCAGAGCATCTCAAAGTCAACGAGTGCTGGCCTGGCGGTGAAATTTTTTCCAGACGCATAAAATTCCCTCCGGGCTCAAAAGTAGATGGCGGTAGAGTCACAGCGGACCTGAAGTTTGGTATCGTCTATATTTGCGTTCCAAAGATTTTGGACTTCATTATCAATAATAATTCAGGTTAAAATTCTTGCGTGAATAACCACTTTTTGAAAATCAACCCACCCTGTGGCTAAGTTACTTGATTTGCGATTGAGGTCATTGGACTAAGAGTCCGCTTTTATAGCTCACTGTCAATACTATAATACGTTTTGTAACAAAAAAACTCCTCACTTTTTAAATATTATTTTAGCTTCTTTTCCCTTTTTAAATACTTTTTTATATTTATTTATTGTTGTTGGCCACTCAAAAAAAATGTTTGTGGCAGTGCCTATACGGCTGTTTTGGTGGCAACTGTCGACATTGAACTCAAAAACAACTTGATCATGTTCCATTTTTTTCTTCCGTCCTGCCGAATATTTGGACACAAAAAATATTTAAAAGTCATTTGCTTTTCAAAAATATTTCTGTGCCATAGATGAAAAGTTATTCTCAGAAGAGAGAGGAGCCTCCCACTTGAACGGAAGAATTTACAGAGACTCAGGTCTCTGTGAGCTGTGTTTATCAAAGAAAGTTTTGTACATGTTTAAGGCATCTCAATTCAATTGGTTATGTATATATTTCAAAACTTGAGATTGGCTCATCGTGATATCAAGCAATTTGCTGCTCCTCTGACATGCTAAACCGCTTAAATGAAAAGTACACCGAACAATCATTTATTACTCTGTAGACTAATTTAAAATACCAAACAAGCGTGATTGTTGGGTGTTTTAGTTTTTTTTTAGCTTGATACAGGTCCATTGGTATATTTTAAAAGCTGAAGATTCCGTTTGCATTTAATTTATAGATAAAAGTGATGAAGTAAATACTAAATAAAATAAACAGGGCTGCTTGTGAATATTTTGCGACCCTTGCCTATCCATTTTATATTAGATGATTAAAATGAATTTTGCGAGCTGTTAAATGAAGGGATTTAGTAATAAAATGACCCCAGGATTGCAGAGGACTGCAGTGTAATTAATTGTTTTAAATTAAGCGTCCTTGGGTTTTGTTTCTAGAATACATTTTATTGGATCGTTCTTAAGAAAATATGCCTATTCATAAAAACCCCTCCTGATATGTTAATTAGGAAGCTCCGGGGTGCCAATATAACAATTTCTTCAGAGCCAATTGCTAAAGAAGAGACTGAACCAGGTAGTCTAATGAGAGCTGACTTCTCAACTGATGAATCTGGCATAGTTGAATACTACGGTGTGACTGTACGTAGCATTAGTGCCCCGTTACTTTCCCGATTATTTGAAATGTTTAAATAGCATGTACATGAAAGAAGACCAAGTATACTTTTTTGGAACCCGAATTCACTCCATTGTACTTTCACCTGATGGCTTTTTTTTATGTTGACTTTGAACAGTTACTTAATGCTCTGCGAACTAAAATGAAAATTAAACAGATATGGTTGTCTGAGAATTTTCAGTTTTCCTGGGTAGATACAAAGTCATTACTCACTACTTGAATCTTGAAGAGCCGGTTTACTCTGAATTGATGAATTAAAATGATAAAATTAAAGCTAAACATAACAATGCAAAAGGTAAATATTAAAACTTTGACATGACCATGTTAAAATTGTCAAGAATGGGCCTGTTCTTATACTGCCACATATTGGAAGAAACTAGTTTTAACGCTGTTGCAAACAGTTTTAAATGCGCACTTTGGTATAAATTTATAAACCGAAATAAATAAAAACAGTTTAATGTTTGCAATGCAGGTATTATTAAAATCAAGTTCACTTTATAGCTTTATGGTGCCATTTTTTTTCTTTCTTTTTTGTGATGCGCTCCCTAATTTGGACACAAGATTCAAAGTTGAAATATACCCGAAAGGAAAATGAACATGTTAAAATAAAAGTCAAGCTGTATTCTTAACTAACATATCAAGTACTCTTTATGCTTTTATATAATTTGCCTCTTGCATTTTTATGTTTTGCTTATATATTTACTTCCAACGTCATTAATGACTTACTAATAACTAGCAATTTGCTCTAGCCAAAAAAAAAAACCTTCAGAAGAGGTAAGTACTGTGTTCATTTTACATTCTTCACAGTGCAATGTCAAGAGTCGACACCGAAAGAATCAAGAAATAATTATTAACAAATGACCACATTTCTACAGTTTCATTTTTAAATTTTGCAGCATGACACTTTTCAAGGTCCTTTTTGTTTCCACTTTGGATATATTTATTAGCCCTAGAACATGTCCAGCTACACGCACATATAATAAAACGTCTCTTTTTTTTCACCAAGTCTATTAAACTGTCAGATTTTGAAAAAAAGTAGACACAATCGTTTAAAAATTGACCCCTATGAGAGGTGTAGAAACAAAGATGGGAATATAGTTTATTTCCTCAGTGCCAATAATGATATTGAAAACAAATATGCAAGATAAATGATTATATGCTTAAACCATGCCTCTCTCTTTTTTTAAGAATAATGTTATTCATTTATTTTATATTCACAGATTTCTATCACTTTTTAACATATATACACATACAAATAATTACTTGCCATTTCCTTCATGACACCCTCCTAATACCCCATCTTCATATTCATTTTTTCTAATTGTTGGTTGTTGGTTTTTTTTTTTTCAAGCCCTTTTACTTTTTGGCCTTTTGCTTCTTAATGTACTCATCAATCAGTTCACGCTGAAGCTGTGGTGGTGCAGGCGCGTAATTTCTAAACTCCAAGGAAAATTCACCTTTACCCTGGGTAGCAGCTCTCAATTGAGAGGCAAAGCCAAACATGGAGTTGAGCGAGCACTCTGCAGAGATTGTAAACTCATCAGATCCAATGTCAGTGTTGCTGATGGTTGCCATACGCTTGTTGAGCAAGCCAATGATGTTACCCTGGAACTCAATGGGCGCAGTTAGAGACACATCCATGATGGGTTCAAGAACAATAGGCTGGGCCTTTGAAAATGACTCGCGGAATGCGCCTTGAATAGCACTTCGGAATGCAAGTTCACTGGAGTCGACGACGTGGATAGCACCATCGTTAACGAGCATGTTGACACCAAGAACTTTGTGGCCGGTTAAGGGACCCTTTTCACAGGCCTCTTCAAATCCCTTTTCACATGCATACAAGAACTTTTCGGGAATCTTACCACCCACAATTTGAGTTTCAAAGGAGTTTTTAGCAGGGTCGGCAGAGGGACCCATTTCACCCATGACCTTGGCATACTGACCAGCACCTCCAGATTGCTTCTTGTGGGTAAAGTCAAAGCCGACGTTTCCAGCAATGGTTTCGCGGTACGCAACTTGGGGTTTACCAGTCACGCAGTCCACGTTGTATTCACGCTTCATGCGCTCTACATAGATTTCTAAATGCAGCTCGCCCATACCGGATATGATGGTTTCCTTGCTTTCGGCATCGAACTTTACACGGAAAGTAGGGTCCTCTTTCTGGAACCGGTTGAGAGCCTTTGAAAAGTTGGGGGAGTCCTTTGTTTTGGGGGCAATAGAAAGAGAAATGACAGAGTCGGGGACAAACATGGACGACATGGTGTATTTGCACTCACCGTCAGTGAAGGTGTCGCCTGAAGCACAGTCAATGCCGAACGTGGCGCAGATTTCGCCAGCGCCAACCTCGTCAACGTCTTCCATTTCTTCAGAGTGCATGCGAGCAAGACGAGCCAGTTTTGTTTTCTTGCCAGTTTTGACGTTTACAACAGACATTCCTTTTTTGAGCTTTCCTTGGTATACGCGGACATAGGTAAGTTGGCCGTACTTGCCTTCTTCCAGCTTGAAGGCCAAGCCCACAAATGGCGAAGACTGGTAGGGGACAAGATCAACAGGAGCTTCATTGTTGGCGGTATCAAGACCGGTGTTGAGAACTTCACCGGGGTTAGGCAAGTAGTCACAGACAGCATCAAGAACGGGTTGGATGGATCGATTTGCCAAAGCAGAACCCATAAGAACAGGTGAAAACTTTCTGGCAATGGTGGCACGGCGGATGGCATCGGTGATCTCTTCAGGGGAAGGGGTGCGCTCGTCAAGGAAAATCTCTGCCATTTCGTCGTCGACATCGGCAAGAGTTTCAATCAGTAAGGAACGTTTTTCAGCAACAAGGTCTTTTAGGTTTTCGGGGACATTTCTAACGGCAATTTTTTCACCTTGCTTGCCCTCGTTGTAAAGAGCACGCTCATAGATAATATCAACAACGCCTTCAAGAGCATCTTCAGCGCCAATAGGCACCTGAACGGCGGCAGCGGAGATCTTGAGCTTTTTGTTGACCTGATCAATAGCCTTCCAGGGATTAGCGCCCATGCGGTCCATTTTGTTGACAAACGTGATTCTGGGAACATTATAACGTCTCATTTGTCTATCAACGGTCATGGTCTGGGATTGAACACCGGACACTGCGCAAATAACTAGGACGGCGCCGTCCAGCACACGCAGAGCACGCTCAACTTCAATGGTAAAATCAATATGGCCAGGAGTATCAATCAGGTTAAAATGGTAATCTGTAGTAACACTGTCTTTTGGAGACGTTCTAGTCCAGTCACAATAAGTCGCGGCTGACTGGATGGTAATTCCCTTTTCACGTTCAAGGTCCATGGAGTCCATTTTGGCTCCGACGTTGTCGCGGCCACGGACCTCGTGAATAGCCTTGATACGACCCGTGTAGTAAAGCACACGCTCGGTAAAGGTGGTTTTTCCAGAGTCAATGTGTGCCGAGATACCAATGTTTCTCATGGACGATAGGCGAGCGGTATCAGCCTCGGGCATGGATGCGTGGATTTGATCCAGCACGGTTTTTTCGGCCTCGTAGTCACGACGCATGGCAGACGTCGAGAACGGCAAGCAGCGACGGTGAAGGACGGCTCGCGCCAGGCGTCCGCTCCAACTAAACATAGATGGTTTAAGGACCATGGTGAATGTGGTTGAGGAGAGTGAAGAATGGAAAGGTGCCTTTCTATTGTAGGAGAGTCGGGTGAAAAATTTAGTGGGTCGCTGATTGGCGGATCAAAGGTAGGGTAACTAAATGGACTTTGCGAGAGAGATTGGAAATGTCTAACCTGAGAAGCAATCAAAGGGACTTGGAATGACTTGGTAGGTCTTTTAAACGTATTCATATCAAAAAATTAATTACATAATTCAAACACTATTTTCAAGGAAATGTACTTTTTTTTTTTTTTTAGGGATTATGGCGAAGGCCGTCTAGTTCTCGGTCGACGGAAGAGACGTCTTCATCTTCGAGAATGGCAACCTCTTTGGTGTTAATTGTGACATCAGCCATACCATACCAAGCAATGGCTCCCATGCCGAGGAAGGCAGCAACACACGAAAAGACAAGAGCAACGATACCACGAGCGGTAAATCCTGGGGGCAGCTCGTTTTCTTGAGCGTTTTGTCCGGTGAGATCAAGAAAGTTGGCGGTATTGGCGGCGGCGTTACCAGCAGTGGGGACACCGGCGGCAGCACAAACATCGTAATGGCTTTGGGGGATGGTGAGCTGTTGCTGCATCTGAGTAGGAGCCTCGACTAGAACAAGAGCGAGGCCTTGTTCCAAATGCCATTCAATATGACAGTGGAAGAGCCAGACACCTGGGTTATCGGCGGTGAAACGAAGAACCATGTTACCATTAGGGCGCACGAAAACGGTATCACGACGTATGGGGAACTCTGGAAAGTCTGGGTGGTCATCGGGGTCGAAAGCGGTGGGGTCATCATCATCATAGGCTTCTGAGCGGTGAATGACTTGGAAAGCGTGGCCGTGCATGTGGAAGGGATGGACACCTGGGTCGAGGGAATTGAGGACAATCTGGATAGTATCCATGTGTTCGAGGACGAACGAGTGAGTGTACTCACCGTAAACGGCTTGATTAGTGGCGAGGTCGCCGGAGGACATGACTGTGTAGAGGGTGGGGACCTTGGGAGAGGTGTAGGTAATGTTGTTGAAGAAGGCAAAGTTTTTACCTGAAATGAGATTGTTCATGGAGACGTCGACGACGATTTCTTGATCTGGCTCTGGAAGCAAGGGCATGCGGTCCTCAGGAATGAGGTTGAAGTCGTCAAAGGGTTCAATATCTTCGGAGGTGTCGTACTGGCTGAGAGAGACGTGGTCGTGGGGAGCAGAAGCATTATACTCTAGCCAGTTTGTTTGGTTGAGCTGGAGTTCTGGGGGGAAGGAGTCAAACATGGTTTGGTCAAAGACCGCGACGATTCCAAAGTTTTTGTCTGTGGATTCTTTTGTCTTGAGGAGGATGGAGTATCTCTGGGCGGTACTAATATAGAGGGTGCTTGCGTTTGTTGGTTCAGTGTAGATTCCGTCTACTTCGACGATTTGGAAATCGTGGTCTTCTATCCAGATGAAAATGCCTGGAAGGGCACCAATGTTCATCAAGTGGATGAGATAAGTTGTATTTGGCTTGACGGGGACCGAGACGTTTTGGCTGTTCATGAAGAGAAGGTTTTGGGGGACTGGTTCTGCGCCGGTGGGGTTGTACAAGTTGAGGAAGCCCACGTCGAGGACGTCCATGACTTCGTGATACCAATCGGAGAGGGGCCAGATGAGTTCTTCGTCAAAGTCGCCGGCAAAGTATGCGTCTTTGTCGTGAACAATGAAAGGAGCACGGTAGCCATCTGGGTATTGGCCACTAACGTGGGAGTGGTACCAGTAGGTTCCGTTTTGGTTAACGGTGAAGTTATAGGTGAAGTCTGCTCCGGGAGGGATTGGGCACTGGACGACGCCTGGAGGACCGTCCATGTAGGCGGTTCCGTTCTGGTACATTCCGTGGAAGTGGATTGAGGTGTTGTGATCGGGGAGGCCGTTGTGGAGGTTGACGATGAGACGGTCACCTTTGTCGACCTCCACGGTAGGCATTGGCCATTCTCCATTGATGCCGACGACTTTACGTTCAAACACACCGTCAGGGTTTGCGTTGATCCAAGTAACGTTCCAGTCGAAGGTGACTGTTTTCGCGGCGGCGGCAGAGGCCAGCAGCAGCAAAGAAAGAGACTTCATAGTATTTGGAGGGTGAAGGATGAAAGTCGAGATGGAGAGATTGGAAGGTTGGGCAATGTATATATATATATATACATGTAGGAGGGAAAAAAAAAAGAAAAATTTTGTCAAGTAAGAAAAGAAATTATGGTAATTTTAAAAAAAGAAAAAGCAACGATTTAAAAGCAATTTGATCTTAAAAATCATTCCCAAAACGGAAAGAAACAGAAAATCAAGCTCCGTGAATTATCAATCTGATCAAAACAGTTCAGCCAATCAGCGGTTGTAATTAAATACGAAAAAGGAGAAAAAAATAAAAATAAAAAAATAAAGTGCGCTAGCCAATAAGAGACGATTCCCAGGACGTACGAAAAAAAAAAAAAAATTGGCCAATGAGAAATGACGTGAGTTCGGATAAAAAAAACCGACGCGGAGATGAAATTGATTAGATTTTGTGCCAATGCCGGGTAATGACTGTTAAACGTTGTGTGTCATTTTTTGTTGGTTGAAAAGTTGCTGAAAGTCACGTGATTTTTTGAGATTATTGCGATATGATTACATTAGCAAGAACGGCGTTGCGCCTCACAAATAGCCAAAAACTGAAGTTACAGCCGCAGTGGTTACTAATCACTTTTAAAGATTAAAAAAATAAAAATCCGTGAAAAAAAAACATTAAAATCCGTAAACGGCAGTGATCTGCAGAACTATTTTGAAAAAGCAAAGAAATAGAATTTTCAAATTATTGTGAGCGTAAAATTCGGAATTTAACTTTTCTTTTTTTCCTGTCATGAAAAAAATCCTTTATTCTTTTTTATTTATATAACCCGGCAGCCCTGCTGAAATGTCGTCTCTTTTTTTCTTGTACTGGTCTCTTCAACCTCTTTAACTGAAGTATCAAACGAACCATGGTCAACGTTTTCTCGGTGGAAATCTTCTTCATTGCGTTTCGAGAGACGCTTGAAGCGTCCATCATTATCTCTGTGCTATTGGCCTTTTTGAAACAGGGCCTAGGCAGAGCAGAACAGGACCCCAAGCTGTACAAACGATTAAAGTGGCAGGTTTGGATCGGGGCCATTCTGGGCGTGTTTATCTGCCTGTGTATTGGAGGAGCGTTTATTGGGGTGTTTTACTCGCTTGGAAAGGATCTGTGGTCAAAGTCTGAAGACCTATGGGAAGGCATTTTCGCCATTATTGCGTGTGTCATGATCACCGTTATGGGCCTGGCAATGCTGCGTCTAAATAAAATGAAGGAAAAGTGGAGAGTCAAGATTGCCAAAGCCATTTTGGAAGCCGACGAGGACGACGCAGTGCACCAGAGGAGCTTTTGGCAAAAACTCAAGCCGTCGCGGTGGTCCAAAAAGTACGCAATGGCACTTTTGCCATTCATCACGACTCTCCGTGAGGGTGTCGAGCTGATTGTGTTTATTGGTGGTGTGTCGCTTGGTACTCCGGCGTCAGCATTTCCTCTTGCTGTTATTGCGGGTCTGTCTGCAGGCATCATTATCGGCTACCTGATTTACCGGGGAGGAAACTTTTTGTCTATTCAAATCTTTTTGATTGCCTCTACGTGCTTTCTCTATCTCATTTCTGCCGGCCTGTTTTCGCGTGCCGTTTGGTATTTTCAAATGTACAAGTTTTCGCAGCAAACGGGCGGCGATGTTGCAGAGTCTGGAGACGGGCCTGGGTCTTATAACATTAAGCAGTCTGTTTGGCACGTCAACTGCTGCAATCCAGAGACTGAGAACGGTTGGGAGATTTTCAATGCGCTTTTTGGCTGGCAGAACTCTGCTACCTACGGTTCGGTTATTTCATACAACATTTACTGGTTGTTTGTGATTTGCTTGTTTCTGGGCCTGTTGTGGGTTGAAAGACGAGGCGGGTCTATTCCTTTGCTTGGGCGATTCCAAAAGAAACAACTTACTGCTGCCGAGGCTGATGAGCTGGTTCGTCGTGCTGAATTGACTACCAACAAGCTTGTTCACAATGGTACTGTGGAGTCTGACGATGCCGAAAAGCACGTTGCTTCTACTGATATCTCAGTACGTAACCAGACCTCTCATTAATGAAGATTTCAAGAGAGTAAATGAAAAAAAAAACGTCGATTTGGTTATATATAAAAAAGTTGGTAACATAATGAAGAGAAAATGTATATGCAAATAAAGTCTCATGCAAGTAATTCAGAGGTGGTAATATGATTATACTGCCTGAGTAGAATGTCTTGAATCTTAATATTGAATGTCGAATATTGAATCTCAAAATCGAATGTCGAATCTGAAATCTTAATATCGAATATCAAATATTGAATGTCGAATATTGAATCTCAAATCTTGAATGTCGAATATTGAATCTCAAATCTTGAATGTCGAATATTGAATCTCGAATCTTGAATATCAAACATTGAATCTCGAATCTTGAATATCAAACATTGAATATTAAACATTGAACATCTGAGGGTTTCATTTTAGACCTGTTCAAACAGGCTTTAACCGTATCAAAGACCGTGAGTAATCTCCATTAATCTAATAATCCAATAATCCAATAATCTTTCATAATCCTTAATAATCCTTAATAATCTCTAATAATCTCTTTCTTGATTTCTCATCTTTGCTTGTCAATCAAATCAATTTCCAATTCCAGCGGTCACGTGACACAAACAAACCCTTGCCCATAATGACGTTGGTACTGTTTATCAATCAATTCGCCGGCTGCCCCGTTGTCGCACTACACAGCCAATAAGAACTTAGCAGTGCAAACGCCACACGCATAGTTCCGATTTGGGCGCATTGCATTAGTAGTCTACTGGTTGTCCATCAGATAGCAACCAAAAATAGCCAAACTTTTCCGCATTTGGAATTCCTTTTTTTTTATCTGATTTGCGCCAAGTCCAAGGTTAAGGGTTAAACATCAACCAATCAAAGTCTACTTGGATCAAGGTAACTTAAACCGTACCTCATTATTTAAATCGGTAGGAGACCAGCAGCAGCAGCAGCAAAAAAAAAAAAGTCATCTGATAATTTCTTTGACCATTTGGTCGCCGTCGGAGGGGTTAAAATCAACAACAAAACGTTTAAACAGCAGCAGTGAAAAAAAAAAAAAAAAAAAACAAAAAAAAAAATAAAAAAAAAAAAAAAAAAAAAAAAAATTTAAAGAAAAAAAAAAAAAAAAAATATTGAAAATAAAAATAATAAAAAAAATAAAAAAAAAAAAAAAAAAAAAAAAAAAAAAAAAAAAATTTTATTATTATTATTAAAAATATATATATATTTAAAAAAAAAAAAAAAAAAAAATTAAAAAAAAAAATAAAAAAAAAATAAAAAAAAAAAATAAAAA
>JAKVQY010000411.1:0-14307 GCA_030463045.1 Geotrichum macrosporum
AGTATTCGTCTTAGCCCTTTATTTTGTATACTGCTGAATTGTTGCCGCTTTCCTACGTTCTTGCCCGTGCCTTGCCTGAGTTATCCTTATTTTCTTTTATTACTTTCCAGATCGACTCGAATTCTTACACATTAAAAAATTTCCGATGTAGTGTAATGGTTAGCACGGTCCGCTCTCACCGGGCAAATCGGGGTTCAATTCCCCGCATCGGAGAGTTCAAGTTTCATTTTTAATTTTGCTCTTAGCAAGAGGGAATAAATCTCGCTAGGTTATGGGACACATACTTGTTGATAAATCTTTTTTTCTGTATTTTTAAACATTTTTTTTTAGCTTGAATTGAGCACTTTGACTGGGTCGTGGATTTTCAACGGCATGTTATTCAGGGTCTGGGAACACTAAAATAGACACAGATTTTATAAATTATTTCGTTGAATGCACAATCTGATCTAGCAGAAATAATATAGTTGGGAAATTTCCCGTTGAATTCCCAATTTGTATTGTTAGGCAGCAGACTTAGCTCGAGTTATTAAGCAGGCAGTCGCTGTTATCTTGAAGGGAAACTCGATTGACAGCTATAATAATCTAGGTTCTTTTAGAGATCTAGGAGGTAATAAAATTATACTTAAGAGGATCATGCATTAGAACGACCCCTACCGAAGTACATTCCAAAGTTTAAAAGCCTGTAAACCTAGTAGCTGGCCAGCATGCTTGTCAACTTAAAAAAAATCTGTACGAGATGGAATGTTGTTTTGTAGAAGTCTCGATTTGGTAGGGGTGCGTTTGCTTTTCCCTGAACGGTTTAGGCGTATGGAATCCTAGATTTTTCTAGTTTGTGTTCCACACCTCCAAATTGCTGTTTTCGGATGCTAACTAGTTATAATTTTAACCTATCGAAACTTTTCATACAGCCCGGCCATTGACGTTTCCACTGAGAAAAAGTGGAATTTCAACTGGGGATCTCAACTACTTTACAACAGATCCTGGAAAGATGAATTGGTTAATAAATTGACAACGGGTAGAGCATGTAAATCCAGGATTTTTGGCATGGGACATGTTTGTTCAAGTCTCGGAATGGCTAGAGTCAATGGTGTTATCATCTTCACAGCTATTAACCTTTGATCCATCATGTAATTCATAAACGCTGTAATACATTTTTTCTTCTTTTTCAGGCATTCTCTTACTGTTTTAGGTCTTCAATAAGATAGATCTTGTTGTTTACCGTCGTTCAGACTGGCTGGCTGGCTTAGGAAAAGACAAGCATTGTTCAGTGTTATGGATTCTTAAAATTTATCGACTTGAAGTTCACGTAACCTCTGACATTAGTATATAAACAGCTCCGTTTTCATCTGTTTATTTTTTCCTCATCAACAGCAATTACCTTTCTACAGTTTCAATTCTTCACTCATTTATCTTTTGTCTTTCATTTTAAACCAAACCACTTGTTTTGAACTATTAGATATCAATTGCAATTCTTTTGAAGTTTTCATCTTAACAAAAGAATATTAAACCGCGCTTGAAAAGCAATGAAGCCGTTTACCTTAACCATTTCTCTTACGGCCGTTCTTGGATCTTTGGCCTCCGCCAGTTCTACTGATCCTGAAGAAGTCCATAATTCAGCCGATCCAGTCACTCCCAATGTTGACGCCTCTCCTACCGTTCCTACGTCACCTACATCTTCTACCTTTTCTGAATTTACTGCTCATAACACTATTGTCACTATTGATGCCCCTACAACCTTTGTAACTATTGCCTCTCCTACTACTCTTGCAGCTCCTTCTGCTCCTGTCGCTACCGATGACTTCAACCCTCTCCCTGCTACCCTCGAGGGTCTCGAAATTGAAGATGTGATTGTATTCGACAGTTCTGAATATCCTATTTTTCTGAGAAACAGCACTCATGTTGCCATCTACATTGCGAAGGCTTCTTCTGTTGAGGAAAACCTCCAGAAGAAGAGAGAAAATCACCCTAATTGGCAATGGGTCAATCCTATTATAGGCACTCCTTCCTATAAAAAGCGTGATGCTGAGGGTAACGTTGAAAAACCCAGCTGGCAATGGTTGAACCCTATTATTGGAACTCCCTCTTACAAGAAGCGTGAGGCTGAAGCTGGCACTGAAAAGGCTAACTGGCAATGGTTGAATCCCATCATTGGAACTCCCTCTTACAAGAAGCGTGATGCCGAGGCCGACACTGAAAAGGCTGACTGGCAATGGGTCAATCCTATCATTGGAACTCCCTCTTACAAGAAGCGTGAGGCTGAAGCTGGCACTGAAAAGGCCAACTGGCAATGGTTGAATCCTATCATTGGAACTCCCTCTTACAAGAAGCGCGATGCTGAAGCTGGCACTGAAAAGGCTAACTGGCAATGGTTGAATCCTATTCTTGGAACTCCCTCTTACAAGAAGCGTGATGCCCAGGCCAGTGCAGACGCTAGTCCCATTCCTAATCCTTGGTATTACCGCGGTGTTTTCTCTGGCAATTCCGCTTACAAGAAGCGTGACTCTGAGCCAAGCACTGAAGTCATCTCATTCTAGGGGCACTTAGTCTACTTGCTAACAAGATTCTGAGCCAGCCTACCATTTGGAGTCCTGCAGTGTTTGATAAAGTAGCAGTCCCAACTTAAAAGTTCCACAGTGAACATTTTTTCTTCTTCTTATTTATTCTTCATTATTCGTTCTTAATTGTAGACAACGAATTCTTTCTTATTTCTTTCCTGAATCATATAAATACTATATACCCCATACAAACAAGCCTTATTTTTTTTTAAAAAAAAACTGCTAAACATTGTCTGTCTGAGAATATAAAATCAGCCTTGAGAAAATGACTGTAAATAGTATATGGGCTGTTCTAATCGCTACATCCAAAATTACGGAGCAAATCAGCCCAAATCCACACTTCCGTGTTTGATTTTTAAAATAGTTCAGTCCCCTTGCATGACAAAAGATGTGATGGAAAATGGCTTCTTAGCTTCATTAAAAAGCAAGATCTATTTATCAAATTTCTATTGTTAAATCTGAGCAACCATTACAACTAAACAAACTTTTCAGAAACATAAAGGGATACAAAATAAATGTCGAAAACCGTCAAAAACCAACTTCATCTTACTAACTGAATAGCAAACATAACAACCTGGTTTCTGCAAAACAATTTTAAAGCTTTCTTCTGGGACTCATGTTTAACGCATGGTCTCTCTACTTATCCCCTTTCTAAGAAAGAAAGTAAAAAAGCAGAGAAAACGTTGGAGTAGAGGAAATCGGACCAAGTTGCGTTGATATTGAGTCCGGAACTTGTGAAGAAAAGAAGAGAAAATCGAAAAGTCTAAAATTTTTTTAAATCTATATGTATGAAATCACGTGATAACACAGTACCCTATGTTAGGGTTCCTATCATTTTGGTACACCTGCTTACAATAAGGGATTTCAATTCCTATACTCCATAATTTTATCTATAGTATAAGCTTCTATGAAACAGTTAGGATCGGCGACTAGCTATTGGATCTTGACTATGAGAGACTATACGACGACCGAAGAGCTTCAATTTGCTGGTCATGGAGATCTTTTTTTGAAGACCGATGGGGTGTTTTATAGTATCGTGCGAAGAGGGAGAAGGAGAAGTAGTTGAACTTTTTCGGTCAGCACCATGGGCCTCATGAAAGTTAGGACCGTTTTCGCGGATTTCTATAATAGCATCATGAAACAAATTGTTCTGATTTTTCACGATGAACGAGCCATTTTCAGG
This sequence comes from Geotrichum macrosporum, assembly GCA_030463045.1. Classification (NCBI taxonomy): domain Eukaryota; kingdom Fungi; phylum Ascomycota; class Dipodascomycetes; order Dipodascales; family Dipodascaceae; genus Geotrichum; species Geotrichum macrosporum. The sequence continues at coordinate 3,739 of JAKVQY010000411.1, forward strand.
CATCAATGATGATTCAGGTGACAGTGGCCGGTTGTCGTACACAGAAGACGAAATGCTATTCAATCTGGAACGAACAATTGGATGTGGGCTGGTGGTAATGTTTGCAGCAGCCTTTGAAGAAGCAGAGGCGAATGGTGACGGTGGATCAGAAGTAAATGAGGTAGCTGAGCTTACGCGACGCCCAGTGGTTTGACTCTGATTGCGTGAAAGCACGCTACGCTTGGACCTAGACTTTTTGAGAGACGCCTTGTGGGACCCAAGAAACGGAGATCCCCCGCTATTGCTATCATTGGTACTGGCGTTGGTGGAAGTAGCAGATAATTTGGGGCTATAGAGTTGTGTGTCAAGGGCAGATTCAAAACCAATGGGGGAATCTAACGCTGAGAGGTCCTCAGAGATAAACTTTTGGACGACGTTGTCAATGGACGAGAAATCAAGCTGAGACTCCAACGCTAGGGTGGTAATAGGTGAATCAGAATTAGACATTATATTATTAGTATGATCAAATGGCGAGTTGAGGTTTGTAGTTGAGTTATTGTAAGTATTGCTAATAGGAGAAGACGGGAAACGCTTTAGTGAACCATGACTAAGGGACTTGCGAAGAACGGAATGCTGAGACCTGCGATGGTAGCTGCCAGTTGGAGAGATTAATGAGTCCTTGGATTCAGGAGATAATGCAGAAAGGCGTTCAGGAGAAAGAAAGGAGCGAGAAGCGCTTTTGAGAGGAATTGCAGGAGGGAGAGAGTTAATTGCACGTCGTCTGCCAGAAGAAAACGATTTAGCGGGAGTGGAAACTGGGGTGGACATAGGACGGTTGCTAGCCGAGAGTTCAGAAAAACTGTCGCGATTGTCTGGAGAGTAACTCTTAAGAGAAGATCTTCCTCGAAGAAAGACACTTCCCGTTAAAGACCGTCCTGACCAGCGCTGGCGGTCATGATGGTCCTGGTCGTGTTGAAGATTGTCGTGGTTGAATCCTTGCAAATTACTCGATGGCGACACTACCCTAGTGCTAGGACTATGTGGTGGACCACTGGCCAGGGCGGGTGCAGGATTTCCGGGATCGGCAGCTTCTTTGGCTACTACCGTCCTAGAAGCGGACGCATGAGGTGCAGACGCAGAAGCAGAGGAGGTTCCGAACGAAGAAGGTGGGAAGGCAACACCTGAAATGTTTGCAAAATCCAATTGAGGCGAACCAGGCATTTTGGACAACCTATAGACTGATCTCGGAGGTACTGAAAGGTGATCTTGGTTTAGTCCATCATTTGAAGGGTGAGTTTTGTGATCAAATGGGCTTTGGGGAGTCGTTGAGAGTGATTCAGGGGCAGAAAGCATTTTGCTCGATGGGTCCGTCGAAGGACCTGGAAAAAACCCTTGTAACGTTAGAACGGTCTGCAGCTTTTGTTTTGCACTTGAGGCTGCACCAGTAGAACTTTGATTTGTGCTGTTGTTGCTACTGCTGTTTGCTCCTTGATTTAGGTCGCAAGTGTCTCGAGACTTTGCAGCAGAGAACAGCCTGAGAGGTTTAGTAGAATATAGAGAAGGGTCTGAAGCAGCAGCTAGATATTGTTGAAGCTCTTGAAATCGCAATTGCCTTCTTCGATTTCTGTCCTTGGAGAGAGTTTTGTCGGCAGATGCGAAAAAAGGAAGGGACACTGTGCTGGCAGAATAGCTGTTGTTAGAAGATGAGAAATTGAAGTTGTTAGATTCTTCAATGTTGCTGATGAGAGGGTTTAAGTTGCTTGTAGACTTGGAATTGCCGGAGAGCTCGTAATAGGAAGCAAAGTTGTGGTTTTCAACGTCGTTGAAAATAACTAGACGACGTTTACTATGCTGTTGTCTGTTGAACTCTTGGGGTTTCGGTATCCGGAGGAGAGGTTTTGAAGATTCAAAGTTGGAAAGTAATGGGACCAAGCGGGTTTTTTTTGTAGTCATTTTTGTGTTTGAGTTTAGATTGAACTTAAAAGTCGGAGGGCGTGGGTTGGAGGCATGGGTGTCAGTTGTACCTTGTTTTAACGGATTCAAAAACGTTTCAGGCTCTGTTAGACTGGAAAACGTGTACAGGTTGGGCGTCGAATAGTTTAGGTGGATCAAAGGCGACGACGGCACTGGTAGGGGGGGTTTCAGCCTGGAATTTGTCCTTTCTGGAGGCATGGACAAGTGATTAACCATAAAAAGTTCCCTTGGTGGTCCTACGATTGATCCGCGTCTGGACAGTGGCGGTAACGGTGGAAGTGACTTATTTAGGTATGGGGAAATTTCCGTCAGTTTCCTAGCTGCAGAGGAGGCTGCTTTTCTAGTCGACCGTCGTCTCGAAGTGCTCACGATACGCTTAGACCGGCGCCTTTTGTTCAAAGAATTTTCTGGAATTGCAGGAAGGTCATTTGTTTCACTAAGGCATGAAGCTCCAGCCGGGATTTCAATATTTAGCAAGCGATATATCCGTGTCTCCGAGGAAGCTTGCGAGGAATCTCTATAAGCGGAAGCATCTTTTTCTCGCATGGCGTTAGTGTGCATAGTACCTAGAATCTTGGAAAAAAATATAAAAACTGAGGACTCAATGTGTGCCTTATATATACTGATACTGAATGAATCGGCTAGTGTACAAACAAGATGGCATTAAAGATTTTACCAGAAAAAACAGAAGAGGAAGAAAGGATGGCTAGCGAGAATGACCGAAAATAATACAGTTTCTTTTGGCCATGGTTCCAGATCAAAGATAAGGCCAACGTCAAGCTCAGAAACCTCCACACAGCTTTTGGTGTTTGTTTAGTGATCTCTGTGCCAGTGTGAGCTTAAAAATGACGGATATCCGTCGCAAATGGGTTTTAAACAAAACAATGCGAAACAAACAAATAACAACAAACACTAGAGCACCATCATGAACCTTTCCAAACCAAAAATACGCCGTATATTGAGCAGTTCAGTATCCAATGCAGAAGCATTAAATTTCCAGGAGAAATAAGGAATTTCGACAGACGGATGTGGATACAAAAACGGGGCCCTATGCTAATGGGCTCTCTAGTGCATTAATAACGAGAAAAGCATGAAGAAGAAAGCTTCAATGAGAATTTTTGCAAACTAAGCAGCTCGCATTAAATGCAATTCTGAAAACTGCAAAGCTCTGTGGCTATTTTGCAACTGACTTCAATTTTCAGTTCCATATACACTTCTGAAGAAATCGTTTGCAAATTATGATGAGGCGCTTAACTGGGTTTGTGTTCAAGATGATTTTAAAATAAGGTCATAAACTGCGACTCCCCTATAGACGAACAAAAGTAAGAGTAACACGGAGAGGGATAAAAAAAGAAACCAACTGGATGATCAGGATATTTGAAGTACGCTATAGTGGTGCTTTCTATTTGACGAAGTTTCCGTTTGGACTCCAAATGTCATGCCGATAGTGCAATTACGTTTAGCAAAGTCCTATACGAATAGGAGCAGTAGATTAAGCAGAATTAATAGTACGGCCACTTAAAGAGGAAAGCTTGCCCCTAAAAGTTTACGACTCTACGGAGAACCAATATAGACCTTTTGCATTTAATTGACTATTCCTCTCACAAAACTTCAAAACCAATAATTAGAGGTAATATGAAAAAATTGTTTGACTTTCAATGTCATTGATGGAGTATTACACATGTAGCTAACCGCAATAAATTAAGAGTTGCAACATACAGAATATCTTTAAACTTTTGGCAAAAGTCAAAACTTCTTCATGAGGGCCATGGAACCCACTGGCTGCTAATAAGATGGTCCTGAAGAAAACCAAATACGGTCCTAGTTGGCTATAACATTTTTCTCGCCGCCAAATTATTCATATGCATACAGTATGATTTTAAATTCTTAAGCAATTTCACGTTACTGCTCAAACATCACTGGTATGAGCAGTGGTTCCAAAATTTTTTGCCATCTAACTTTTGACTTCATGTAGATTTGCTTCTCATATTATTATGTTTGGCTCATTTATATAATACTATCTCAAATTTAATATGTAGCAAATATAGTTTGTAAGTCACATATCTGATTTCAAAAGTAAATTGATGATTTGGTTTACCGGTTTGGCATTCAAACAAAGGTATTGCATCAGAATAGCCTGATAACTCTGGCCGTTTACGAGACTTTGTATTACTTGAGCAAAAGAGCGCAAATGAACTGTTCACTTTTAGCCTTAGACGACGAAATGATCCCGCTAGCTAAAATTTAGTAACTGAAAAGTATTATGCCTTCTTCAATAATAGAGCTCAAGTTTTGGGCGTATTTGGTGACTGGTAACTTTGCGTTCTTTTTTTGATGTATAGTTTATTCTCCTCGTAACGTTCCTGTCTGTTTCATGCTACGTTCAATCCTAACTTTATTCCTATCTTTTGAAGGCCATATTTCCAATCGCCAAACAAAAGGTGAGAGATTGCGATATATGGCGGTAAGAGTATAAAAACTAACATAAATTGACTTTGAACCGAATTAATTTCTGATACGAAAGCCACTAGACTATTCTCAGACGGGCTAAGCATAGACTTACACGATCCTAAACTTCCAGGGTTCTTGCCATACTTTACAAATCTTCACTATTTGGCAAAAGTCACAAACTACGCACATAAATAAACTCGCCAAATACAGCAATATAGTAAACTCTTAGTAGCACCAACCTTTCTATTTATTGAGTTGATTATTGGATGTGACCAAAAGTGGTTAGGTATACACGGCTGAAGAAAGTGAATATCCCAGTCTTTGCAAACTTTCATACCAAAGTATTTTACAAAAGAACTTGCAGAAGTCTTTTTTTCGCTCTTCAGCAGAACCTAGGCCTTGCACCAAAACCAATGAACTCAGAGTCACTTGCCGGGCCTACTGGGGGCAGCGGCCCTTCAGGCACGTCTGGAAAACGTGACAAGCGACGACAAGGTATCGCTCTACGCATCAACTACATTTCCGAACGATTCGAAGCCGATAGAGATATTCACTACCGCGAAATGCTCCATACTCTACAGAGTACGCTTTCGTCGCTCCACTCCGGCACGAACGAGGAGGTCCTCGAAAAGGTAGCTGATCTTGAAGAGAAGCGTGACCGGGAGCTCATTCGACTTAACCTTTGGGAGTCTTATCAGATAGACCGAGCAGAGCAAGAGTACCAGCGAGACGTTGCCAGCGCGAATGAAGAATACACTAAACTTACGCTGCTAGTAAAGGAAAGGCTTATGGCGCGTCTCGAAAGCCAGAGGAAACGACTTCGTGAGGACAAGGCGTTGTTGGACATTGCAAATGATCATATGGTGTTTTTATCTGGTTCTTATGGATATGCGCCATCGACTGGCGAAGTTGCAGATAGCGGGCCTCGAAACGGTAATACTAGCATCAACTCTGCGAATGGTTACTACAGTGGGGGTGCTAGTGCCACACCCAACTCCCCTGGTGTAGGGTATACCGCTTTTGATCGAAGACATCTTCGACGGCGCGATCAGGCAACTGCTTCGGCACTCGAAGATGGGAGTGGAGTATCTGGAGGAGAAGGGCGAGGAGGGTATGGTAGCGCGGCTGGAGGGGCTACGAGTAGTGGTAGCAAGCGGCGCACAGGCCGGGCTAATGTCACCACCGACCAACAAGGTTTAAGCGACCGCGACCCCTTGGATGGTATTTTATTTAGTACAGAGAAGGACACTGTAACTACCAGTACAAGCGGAGGTCGACATTCAAAGTCATACCAACCTCCGGCACCTTTAAAAAACGAGGATGTCTTGGACGACCTCAACCAGTTGCGCACTGCTACTACATCTCTTAAGCGCAAGCGAGGGGAAAAGTAATAAGGAGGGGGGGGTTCTGTTGGCAAGTTAACTATTGTTATACTTAATTTGTCTCGACCGCAAAGTCGCGAAACTAGCCAGTTGCCGCCGTTGCTAGAGGTATAGGGCCTTCAGGCAAAGTTTTGCCTCGAGACTGGCTGGTTATGTAGTGGTTGTAACGGTATCACCTGCTCCATCTGGTATATCCAACAACGCAACCTTGTTGTGCTTGTAGTAAGATTTGATTCTTTTCGTCGTCCACGCAACTCATTTCGTCACGGGAGTTTCCTGCTTGGTGCATTAGTGTTTGAATCACCGGCAATTTTTTGTGGTAAACTGTGTTTGCTCGAACTTGCTTAAAGTTTCTACTAGTTTTGTCTCTGGTCTCACTGCTTTTGATTATATTGGTCATGTCTCCTCAGCCTAAACGGGCGAAAGTCAAAAGCTCAATAAGTTTAAAATAAAAATTAAATGAAAACCTTCACTTCTCCATGTTTGTCACACCAGGTTATTTCAATTAGACAATATATACCATAACCCAGTAGCTCTCTAGCCAAATATACCTACGTGCAAGATTATTGCGTCTTAGGCATGCAATCAAGCACAAACTTTTATATTTTCTTCTCCTTTTGCTGAGCCTTTTAAAGTCCCCTCTTTTTTTTATGTCATCAGCGCAGCTGTTTTCTCAGTGTATTTAATATTTTTTTTTTTTTTCGCATTTTTGATTTCTCGATTTCTCAAGCCAGGATCCGACAAGTAGACAACAACTTCCACAATGAAACTAGCAAAGATCTTGGCCTCAAGAATAATTCTGCCATTAGAATCTGAGGTGCTAACGCAGCAGTATGCCTCTTCTTTATCGGCAGAAGAAGAGGAGTTCCTCTTGGACACTGTGACGAGTCCAAGCAGTTCCACAACAAGTCACACGACTCGCACAAGAGGTAGATCCCTAGGATCGGACGATTATAGTGAAAAAAATTTATCTGAGATTCTTTCGCCAGTTGGAGACTTGGTAGGTTCACCTGTAAGCGAGGATGATAACGGCCAACTAGCGTCCCCAACGTGCGGCGTTACTATGACGGGCCAACCTACTCTGACAGATTTGAAAAGCCCTTACAACATTAGAGGCGGTAGCGAAGCATCAAAATACTACAATATTCCACCATATTTGCATATTAATGTGAATTCACCGCCGATACTTGGTAAAGTAGACATTTTCAAAGCAAAGACTCGACGATATGCCTTGCTACTTGGAAGATCTAGGTTCATTATCAAACAAAACGTGACTATTCCACTCTGGCTTACTCTTCCTCTACCGCTCATGGTATTGGGCGTAACATGCTGGGTATTATTTGCATTAATGTTTGGTACACCTAATCCAGGCCACATTCTCTCTTCAGTGATAGGACCGCCTGCATTGAGAGAAATTTCATCTAGTATTGATAGGACATTTGTTCTGGGGTGTATGGAACCTGAAGTGAACGAACCACGCGCCAATGCGGCCCTGGTTGTTCTTGCTCGTAACAAAGAGCTTAAGGGAGTAGTTGAATCTATGACTTCCTTGGAGCGCCATTTTAACCGGTGGTTCCATTACCCGTACGTATTTTTGAACGACGAACCATTTAATTCAACGTTTAAGGCAGCGATTAGAAATGCGACCCAATCAGAGGTCAAGTTTGGTACGATTGATGCAAAGTCTTGGAATTTTCCAGAGTGGGCCGATGAAGAGGAGGTGGCGGAGGCTATTGCCCAGCAAGGAGACCGAGCAATAATGTATGGAGGAATGGCATCATATCATCGAATGTGCCGGTTTTATAGCGGGTCCTTTTTTAACCACCCGCTTTTAGCGGAGTATACTTGGTACTGGCGCGTGGAGCCCGAAGTCAAGTACTTTTGTGACATTACTTATGATCCGTTCAAGTATATGGAGAAGCACAAAAAAGTGTACGGATTTACAATTATAATCAAGGAACTTGTGGAAACTGTTCCTAACTTATTTCGTCATACGGCTGCGTTCAAACAGAATCGTAACATCACGTCGAAGGGCATGTGGGAGCTGTTTTTAAAGAAACATGATGAGGAAGAGCTTGGTGATAGCATGGCTAAGGATTCAGGCTCAGTGCGTCGAAAGAAGAAAATTAAATTGCAAGAAAACCGCAAGGCCGACAAAATTAAGGCCAAAAAACTTCAAGCTTCTCTACCAAAGGAAGCCATCATTGGAGACCCTGAAGCTCAAAAAGAAGGGTACATTGCTGCTGGGCAAACACTTTTTTCAACAGAAGATAACGATCTACTACTAGACATTGATAACTACGATTACCTAGCTAACGATGTCCCACCATATTCAATTAATGGCGAAACCTACAACATGTGCCACTTTTGGTCTAACTTTGAAATAGCACGGTTAGACTTTTTTCGGTCGGATGAGTATAAAGCATACTTTGAAACTCTTGATTTGACCGGTGGCTTTTGGACGGAACGATGGGGTGATGCTCCAGTGCACTCTCTTGCTGCTGGTTTGTTTTTAGCCCCAGAGCAAGTTCATTATTTCCGTGATATCGGATATAGACATACGACTATCCAGCATTGCCCAGCGAACGCACCAGAGCGACAACTGCCGCATATTCCGTATATACGGGATCCAAGCGACCGAAAGCAAATTGAGGAAGACGAGTACTGGGCAAACTACGATGCGGAGGTTACCAATGGTGTAGGTTGCCGCTGTCGCTGTGATACAGACGTGGTAGAGGTTGAAGGTAAAGATGGGTCTTGCTTGAGTGACTGGGTAGATTTAACGGGAGCATGGGTCTAAGGTGAGTAAATTCCCCCGATAATCCACGAGTAATTGAAAATTAAAATAAATAAATAAATATAAATAAATATAAAAAAAAAACAGCAAGGACCAATATAGAATTTAATGAATCTTGTTAATTATAATTCAAAAGAATAGTCACGAGCTTTCTTTTATGATTGTTGCTTTGGTGTTGCTTTGATGAGAGGAGGTTTAATTAGGAGCTTTATAGAGAAAAGAACAATAAAGTAGCTAAAATATGGATAGTATGAATATGGCAAAAATGATAAACGAGTTATATATGCTGTGAGCAAAAAAGAATAAATATAAATGGAGAAAGAAAAAAAAAGAAAAAAAAAGGAAAGAAAAAATCATCATGCTTTAGAGTGCTTGACTCTTATATGACGGCTCAGGGCATCCATTCTACTAAATGTCTTTGAAGCTTCTCCACACATTTCACATTTAAAAGTCTTTCGAACTGGAGCATGAATTGTATCTTGATGACGGATCAAGTCGTATGGTCTTGAGAATACCTTATTACAGGGTTTTCCGGTCCCTGGGCTCAACAAGTCACATCGATGGGGTCCCACATGAGCGACAGGAAGTCGCTTTTTAGCGGCTGCTGACTTGAATGCTCCTGCAGCGTCGTGGTCTGTAGAAGAGAATCGTCGATGTGAGAAAACATGGGGGGATGCCGAGGATGAGGAGGGGGATTGCGGGGTATGTGGCAGACTTAAAAAGTCATGCTGGGTTGTTGGGGCTTCAGTAGTTGTAGAGAGTTCAGGATCATGCAAATGGGTGTTGGAAGGAGGAGTATGAGGGACAATGCGAGACTGGGATGCATCAGTTGGCTTTTGGGCATTGCCAGTCTGAGCTGGTGGGATGCCAAAGGCAGTTAGGCCTGGGACTCGTTGGGAGGAGCCCAGCGGGGCGTACAAGTCGTCTTCCAGGTCTAGATCATCATCTGAGCTCGAAATCAAAACTTCATCGTATTCGTTATCCTCGTCATCTTCGTCCTCATCCATGGTTTCAGGTTCTTCAAACATTTGGACGGGTTGCTGCTGGTCTATATTTGAGTAGTCTGGCTTGTGGAATTTGGCCGAGTCCAGCCCTTGGAACGTCAGAGAGTAGTCATCATGGTGGTTCAGCATGGCATCCTGGGGAGACACGGTGACAGGAAACATGCTGTTGAAGAAAGAGGGGTCTGTTCGAATGGCTGGGGAGCGGTAGTATGGCGAAGAGGGTTTGAATGGGACGTGGTGGACGGGCATGTCGAGCCCGTCGTCTGCCATTACGTCATCATCGCCCATGTCGTCATACAAATCTGGAGGGGGGGTGCCAAAGTGGGCGTGCGCGTAGTTTGTGGGTTCAGTATCTTCATGCTGAGGATTCATGGTGCTGATTTCCTGGTTTGGTTGGATTTGAGAATGGAATGCTAAGTAGGGTTGCTGGGTCGCGGAGTCTGTGTTGTTCCAGTACAAGGAATGTTCTGAGTCTGGAATACTTGACTGAGAGTCCAATTGAAGGGAAGTGCTGGATGTAGGCCATATAGCGTGGGGAGATATAGTTTGTAACGGGGCGAAGAACGAATCCATGTCGGGAATATCTGCTGGTGGACAGCTAGGGCCGGCATTGATGTCCACAGGTCCTCCTTCTGAAGGGTCATTATCTGAGAGGTTGGTCATGCTGGGGCTTGCGGGAAAGGGTTTAGAGTGGTGATTTCCTGAAGAGAAGACCTGCGAAAGATGAGAATCGCGGGCTGCCGTTGTACTGGAGATCATGGAGTATTCCTGAGAGTCCCGAGGGTCCTTTGAAGGTGGCGAATATGGAGAAGACAATGTGTAAAAGACGGGTTGTGCCGGGGTTGGTGTGATTATATATAAAAGGTTGTGGTCTTCAAATTAATGGTAGAATGATAGTTTATGGCTCAATAAAGAGCTACCGACAGACGGTTAATGATGCAACAGGTTGGCAAAAGCTGGTGTTGAGATTCGACAAGTGATG
>JAKVQY010000412.1:0-14195 GCA_030463045.1 Geotrichum macrosporum
AATATCTGTCATCATTAATAATCATACCGAGATATATTTATGTCTAAGTAAAATACATCACTAATTTTTTTTATTTTTTTTTTTTCCAAATTTTTTTATTTTTTTATTATTTTTTTTCGTTCCAACATTTCCTTCGCCTGGACCACAATCACCGCGCAAGACTTCTGGTGTCGCTTCAGAACATTCTATCACGAGATATTACCAGAACACGTCAAGCCAGACCGATCTTGATCCCTGAAGAACCGATATTGAAAGAACCGAAGAAACAAATCTCGGGACAACGGTACCGAACACGATAGATATATCTTCAACATCTCTAGTCAATTGCGCGACACGGTCGTTTATTTCAGAGCCAGCAAATACCAACTATGCCTTCAGCGTTAGAGGATCCTACGCAACCTCCCCATTATCGACCCGACGTGATAGTTCCTGACTTGGAACCTCTGACGGTTCTTTTGAAGGATGGCGAGACCACTGCTACCATCTACCCCATCTCTGCGACAGACCAGCTGCCCATTGGACTACTCGCATTTCTATGCGACGAGTTCAACATGGAAATAGACCGCGGAGACACGTACCCTCTCTTTGATACCCTCCATATTGATACTTTTCAAAACTACTGGTTTGGCTCGTTTGCTGGAGTCATGTTGCTTGGAGAGGCCCCATCGATACAAACAAACCGGCCATGGGAAAAAGAGTGCCTTGGTACTTTTTACATTAAACCAAACTACCCAGGACGGTGTTCGCATATTTGCACGGCTGGATTTCTTGTTAATGCAGGTATTCGTGGAAAGGGTATCGGACGCACGCTAGCGGAATGTTACTTGGATTGGGCACCCAAGCTTGGTTACTCATCTTCAGTGTTTAATCTCGTGTTTGAGTCTAATATTGCCGCGCGTCGTATTTGGGAGTCTTTAAATTTTCGTCGAATTGGCCGTATAAAAGGTGCTGGCATTCTCAAAGGCCATGAGCATGCAGTTGACGCTCTAATGTATGGTCGAGACCTGATTGATAGTGGCGAGGAATCCGTAGGCGAGCTGCGTTTCGATAAGATCAAATATTATCTTGAAACTGGACGCTATCCCCCACAATCAGACAGACAAGAAAAATCGCGGCTGAGGTCCTCCGCAGCTCACTATAAGCTTCGTGATGGTAAACTCATGTTGAAAGATCGAGAAGTTGTATCAGATCCCGAGCGGCAGCTTCAAATCGCTACAGAAGTCCACATGCAAAGTCATGCAGGTATCAACAAAACAACCTCTATTATTACAGAAAGGTATCACTGGACACGAATTAAAGAAACAGTTGGACAGGCTATTAGGAATTGTAACGAATGCCGTGAAACCTCACGCCCCCCTCCCAAGCGCGTTAAGAAGGAAGGTTATGGACAGGATGACGGTGACGAGGATGATGTTGATGAAGTCGCTCAACATACTGCCGCAGCAGCAACAGCGGCAGCTGCAGCTGCAGCTGCTGTAAACCAATCTAGTATGATGGGGCCTAGCAACGACGTAGTGTCACAAGCTTTAACAGGTCTTCATGGTCATACACCTTCACACATGCAAGCACACAACAATGGACTTCACCACTCGCCGCATGTTGTTCAGCAGCGGGCTCCTGGCCAAGGCGGATTATTAGGGCCAGAATTTGATCCAAATGATGATCCAGGTGTACTGATGGCAGCTGCAGTAGCCGCTGCGCAACATCAGCAACGCGCTATTCGCCAGCCACCAGGATCTCAGACCCCGTCTGCACAGCTAACGCCACAGCCTCCTCATCAGCAGTCACAGCCGCGATCAACTGGTCAACAAGCTTCCCAATCTCCAGCACCACGAAATGCTGGTCAACAGCAGTCGCAGCCCAACCAACTAGGCGCACCTACACCCCAGCAGGCCTCACAAGGCGGGCAACAGCCTGATCTGAATGCTCCGCAAGTTTATTATACTTTTCCACCGCAACCTTCGCAACAAGGAACTCCAGTACAGCAGCAAGGTGTTGTTACCAACTCAAGGGCGACGCAGGATGATTCCGTACCCGTGGATCCTCAAGTTGAATCGGCATTTGAAGAGCACGTGCATGGAAGTGGTGATGAAGTTGCAATAGCCCGCGCGTTGATCCAAGCCAATGTGGATTCGGTGGATCCGGATAGTGCAAACATGTTTTCGCAATACAAAGAGTAGGCGAATGGATTGTATTCCAGTATATGATTATGATAATGAAGTGTATTTTGAAAAAAAAACAAAAAAACAAAAAAAATAATAATTCAAGTTAAAACAGTTAGAAGAAATATGAAATTAAATTTGATTTTTGAAGGAAATGCATTTTTTCATGTAAGCGTACCAAGATTCAGGCTGACTGGACTCTGAATCCTCCGAGACCTCCGCAGTAGCTGCTCCTGTTGCACCTGCAGGCGCTGCAGGAAGAGGTCTGGAAGGGTCCAAACATAAGTTCTTCATATCTGAGTCTGGTTCTCCAGTTTCGGCCGCCATTGCTTTACGAACCATTTCATAGGCAACAATCCTTGCTCGATCTTCGAGTTTTCCAACTTTTGCTACAAATGTCTCCACTGCTTCTTCCACATCTCTCATTTTCGCGTCCAGCATGCGTGTCTCATACTGTAATCGCGCTGTAAGCGCTTCAACATCAGCCAGCGCCACCTTAAGTCCGCGCTCGCGATCAAAAATAACCCTCATGTCGCGGTCTAAATGTACAGCCAGCTGTTTGTCACGATCAACACGTGCTGCGAGCCGTCGGGTTAAGACATGATAATCCGATCGTTGTGCATCCATTTTGCGCGTTTGTGATTGAACTCGAGTTTGTAGTTGCATAGCTGTTTTGTAGTGCTTGGCCATAATGCATGCTGGAACCGCCCAAGGAAGATCCCAGTCTAACAAGTAGTCTTCTAAAATTGAAAAGCTCTGGCAGCGGCGGAGGACACCTAATTTGTAAGATGGTGCATCTGAGGACTGCACACATATGGAATTGTGCGACGGTACAGATATTTTCGAAAAATTTGACGGAAAGTCTAAAGACTTCGCAGAGGAGTGCAGTCCTTGTATTTCAGATGAACATCTTAATGTTCCAATTGAGTGACGCCGTCGCAGATCTTGTGTCAAGTCTACATCGAATCCATGTGACCTCACTACCTCAACATCTTCATCATCTTCTTGCAAATGTGGATATATCGCTGGCTTCTGAGAAACCTCTTCGTCTGTAGCACTTGTAGTCGTATCACTAACATTGCCACTAAAATACTCGTCTACTCCGCTCTCCACAGCTTCATTGCCAGAAACTTCCTCATCTGTTAGTTCGTCTCGTCGGTATGGCGAACGGTTAATGTACTTCCGAAGTCGATGTTTATTACTGGATTTACTTCTCCTATGCCGATGTGAATGAATACGCTCTCCTTCTATTAGGTCCTCAAGGTTGACAAACTGTGTAGTTTCGCTTTCAGGACCACTTAGTTGTTCACTAGGGATTGGATCGGGAACGGACACAGAAGCTTCACCATGAGAAGTCACCAGTATGGGGAGTTGCTGACCGTTCATTGTTCCTTTTTTACCTCTCGGAATTGTACGCCTAGCAATATCACTCCATTTGAAATCATTCGGGGAATTCAACTCACTTTGACAAAGAGAAGCAAGAGGAATACCTAGACTCAATGCGGACGAGCTAGGCTGAGTAATAGGTTTACGTCGTTCACCTCTACCAAGCCAGAGATATCTTGCACGGCTCCCTTGAAGAAAGTTTCGAACACGATCAAGGTCTAAAATTTCAACATCTGTAACTCCCTGATAGGTCTTACCCGACACTTCTTTCATTGTACTCTTTACAATACCAAAGAAGTCCGAATTAGTTCCCTTCGTACCCGTTTGGGAATATAGATTTCCAATAGTCGATTCATCAATTCGCATGGTTCGAGGAAGATGCTCATGCTTTTGAAAGTGACGAAGTGATTCTATAAAGAACTCAACATCAAACGGATCTTTTGGGGCTTTTGAGCTGCTGATGATAGTGGATATTCGGTTTCGCACACCAGTTGTGAATCCAATAATTGCTGCAACCGTTCTGGGGCTCAGCATGTTTGCCTCTAAACTAGATGGGCGCCAGTGATATTTAGAAACTCCCCATCTATCCCACCAAAGTATAATTGCTTTAAGGGTCTCATTGCATAAAAGACCGTCAACATATTGTGGCGCCAATAAATTGCAGTAAAATAGACCAATCTGTACAAGAATGACTAACTCGCATATTGCAAAATCGATAGGAACCTTCTCGTCAGTTTTAAACAATTGCCGAAATTTGTCCTCAGATGCGGCAGAAGGCATTGATAGCGAAAGAACTAATCGACCACCACATCCTGTCCGCCTCAAGTTCTCGTTAATATCGAATAAATTCCAAACTTGGCGAATATCACCACCTGGTACAGGGACAAGATTTAAATTTGATGGGAATGACGACAAGTTCGAAACATAGATACAGCCCAAGTCGGTAGTCTTTAGTCGGGCGTGTGTTTTAAACAGCTCTTCAAAATATGCCTGTGTATAAGCGCACCAAAGTTTCGAATCCTTAGGTAGAGCAACAATTCCCACAGTAACTTTGTGCTTAGGGTTACCGGTAAAACTTATGATACAGCTGTTGTGTCTTCTGTCGCATGCCCACTGCTCTACAATGTATAGTTCATAGCCTGAAATTTCAACTGAATCCCTCAGTACATGGCAAAGTGGTTCATATAGACGAAAAAGTTCCACAAGTTTAGAATCGCTGAACAAATACTGGCACATTTCAATGTTTGCCGTCGAAACAGGAAGAGTGGTAGTGTCCATCGAGCTGTCCCGTGTAAACGCTGGAACTGTGCTTGAGCGAATTTGACCCTTACGCTCTGTATTACTATTCTTAGTCAGGTTAGTAGGAGAAGTCCTCAAGCTTCTGTTGAGAGAGTCAGTGAATGCAATAGAAGACGCGAGAGGTGATATCTTTTTCAAAAACTTGGATCCAGGGACACCGTTGTCTGAACTAGAATCATTCTGTTGTTGTTGCTGTGGTGGTTGCGAGTGCTGTTGTGGGGGATTTGGATTTTGTTGAGCAGGCCCATCCATTGTGATATGACGCTGAGAGGAGTATGGGCCAGTCAGCATCCCATGCATAGCTGAGTCGTTCGTATACTATTTCTCTTTCGATTGTGGTGGAGGTAAACTTAGAACTGCATGATATGTAATAGGTGGTGTATGCGGGGTGTGGCGATTTGTAAAGTTCTGAAGAGCCGAAGATGGGTATTGAAAGGCTGTCCAAACTTTAGCTTATTCAAGTAAAGCACCAAACAAGTCAATTTTGTTGATTCAAATAGCTATTGGAATTTCAAGACTCTTACGTGTCTTAATGCAATAATATGGAATATCAGGATGGGCTAGTTGGAAGCCCAGCAAAGTTATATAGCTGTTAAGAAACTCTTTTCACGAGCTTGGCTAACGAGTTTTTATTTTATTTTACCTTTTCAGCACATTGTACACAAAAACTGGATTGATTCTTGAAGTCCCCCTTTCTATTTACAGTGTTCATAAGTCTTGTATGCTCTGGTGCAGGGCCTTTGCTGAGGGAAATTTCGCAAAACTTAATAGAGTTCCTGTGTAGACTGGTACATTTATTAGTGAAATGCCCCGGGACTCTTGAGTTCCCCATATGTAACAGAATCGTTGCCACCCCGAAAGTACGATTGTAGTCTATTTCATTGCGATCGCCTCGTGAAGATGTTTATTCAAATGGAGCGAGCTCATGATCCTGCATAGTGCTACTTAGGATAGTCAACTTGACAATTATTTGCGCTTTAGTTTCAAGAAATTCGCGCGCTTTGATAATTACTTACCCTGTTAACGCGACTAGTAATTAACCCGTTTTGGGAAATGAAACACGTAACTTGACTCCGTCGCTATTTTTTTTATTTACTTTCCTTTCATTTGTCTCATAGATTCTTCCATCTACACATTTCATTGCAATCGCGTTATATCCATGTCTGAAGCCAGTGACAGAAAGAAGAGGCTGGCACAGCTAGCAGAAAAACGTGCTGGAAATTCACGTTCTCGTTTAAGTGATGACGCACAACTATATGATATTGTCGATGAAGATCATTATCGTCGCAATTTAGAGGACGACGATTTCGTCGAGGTCAATGACGGTGATCATGGTTATACATATGATGATGGTACCAATGATTTAGGTGACACAAAACATAATTATTACTCTGACGACGACGAAGCAGAGCTCACACTGGAACGACCTGGCAATAAGAAGCGGAAAGCAAAGAACGCGCCAGCCCCTGAGCCCAAAAAGTCAGTAAATAGAAGCATCAAAACTTTCATGGCTCCAGTTGTTAAAGAGAAACCGGTAAGTTGCTGGGCTTTCATGTGAAACCTTTCTAACTCAACAAATAGAAGCAAGCATCTAAGCAAGATCAGGAGGAGTTAGAAGCTTTGTTGGCAGGGCTAAATCATAAAAAGGCATCTAGAACAATTGAAGCTTCTCTTGCTAAGAAGAGAAAGCCTGTCAATGCAAGAGAACCACGCGTTAGCCTACGGGATTCTACTCCAATAACTATGCGAGCTAATGATAAAGAAAACTTCATCAAGGAAGAGAACTTCATCAAAAAAGAAAACTTCATTAAAAAGGAAATCCCTTCCTCTCCACCTGCTGTTGGCGCTATGGATTTTGACATGATTGATTTCGATATGCCTGATCTGGATGACATAGTTCCATCGCAGCTGCCTCCTTCTTCACCTACTAAGGCACAGAAAATTAAGAAAGAAGAAGATGACAATATGATCCCTACATTGCTACACGCTGGTAAGCGATCTACTTTAATTAACAAGAAGCCAATTTCAATACTTTCTAAAGTTCCATCGTCACCGCCTGCTCCTGTTATAGACATACCTGACGCGTCTGAATGGCTTGATATTAATAGCACACTTAACTACTCAAGTGGGGCTTCATTTGAGAATGTCTCTCGAGTCACCATTGAGGATGCAACTGATGAAAATGACAAGTTAAAAATTTTCTGGACTGACTATAGAGAGCTGGGCGATTCACTGGCACTTATCGGAAAGGTCAAAGACAAGAATGGAAAATTTGCAAGTGCGTTTGTATTTATTCGCAACTTTAAACGGGAGGTTTTCTTTTTGCCTCGCAAACACAAAATAGTCAACGGCGTTGAGTCTGACCAAAAAGTGGAAATCAATGATGTTTACGCCGAGGTTGATGAGCTTATGACCAGCATGGGAGTCAAGGAGTTTGCCGCTCGACCTGAGGAGCACAAATACTGCTTTGAGTTGCCTGATGTTCCAAGAGAGGCAACTTATCTCAAAGTTCTTTACAACAATACTAGACGTACACAGTTACCAATGAACCAATCTGGAGACACGTACTCTCGGGTATTTGGCACTAACACCAATATTTTTGAGCACTTTGTGTTGTCTCGCAACATCATGGGACCATGCTGGCTGGAATTGAGCGGTGTAGCTTCTATTAACAATGTTTCTTGGTGCAGTCTGGAAGCAGAAGTTGCTTCCCCATTAGATATCACCCCAATTGCTGAATCGGAAGCACCCCCACCCCCTCCAATGACATTGATGGCGATCTCCTTGCGTACAATCATGAACCACAAGCAAAATAAGCAGGAGATTGTAGCTATTAGTGCCCGTGTCTATGCTAATGTTGCTCACGATACTACTATCCCGGCAGATAAACTGGATTCCATATTATTTACGCTTGCGCGCCCGACGTCCGGGGTGTTTCCATTCGGATTTGAAAAGGAAATTGAAAAACAAAGCAAAGGAAGGAAGACAATTTCCCTGTTCCGAACTGAAGAGGACTTGCTTAAAGAATTTTTAAACAGAATGCAAAACTTTGACCCCGACGTGATAATCGGCCATGCACTCGAGAACATCCACTTTAATATTCTTGCCCATCGCATGCAAGACAAGAAAATTGCTGGATGGTCACGTCTTGGACGTGTAAGGCAGTCCCAGTGGCCAGCCAGTTTTTCACGGTCAGGCTCCTTTTTTGCACAGCGCCAGCTGGCAGCAGGTAGACTTATGTGCGATGTTTCAAACGTTTTTGGAAAATCGCTTACACTCAAATGTAGTTCGTGGACGCTAACAGAAATGTGTGAGGTCTACTTGGGTCAAGCGCGGTTTGACCAGGCTATTGATTGCAGCTTGTCAACTTGGATTCAAGACGCGCAAGGCCTTTTCAAGTTTATCGCGCATAACGAGGCAGATACACATTTTATTTCGACGATTGCGCTAAAACTCCAAATGCTGGCATTGTCCAAACAGCTAACTGCGCTTGCTGGCAATTCGTGGGCGAGAACTCTATCCGGAACTCGTGCCGAACGAAATGAGTTTATTTTGCTACACCAGTTTTATAAGCAGGGCTACATTGTTCCGGATAAAGGTGGAAATCAAATTTCTAACAAGGGAAAAGGTAGTTCCCAAGACATGGATGAAGATATCGATGAAGGCGCTGAGTCTGGCACGAAGAAAAAGGATAAATACAAGGGAGGTCTTGTTTTCGAACCCGAAAGAGGGTTGTACGACCATATTATTCTTGTTATGGACTTTAACAGTTTGTATCCCAGCATTATTCAAGAGTATAATATTTGCTTTACAACAGTGGAACGAAACTTGGGGGAAACGAAGGACGGGGAAGATGAACAGCCTCCCGAGGTTCCGGATAGCAGTATTCCCATGGGAATTTTTCCCCGGCTGGTCCAGAACTTGGTGCAGCGGAGGCGGGCTGTGAAGAGCAACATGAAGGATCCAAAGGCCACCGACGTCCAAAAAGCACAATGGGATATTAAACAGCAGGCGCTTAAACTGACGGCCAACTCCATGTACGGATGTCTTGGTTACACAAAATCGAGGTTCTACGCGCGACCATTGGCCGTGCTAACCACGTTTAAGGGACGAGAGATTCTGACCAACACTAAAGAATTAGCAGAAGCTAATGGATTAAAGGTAATATACGGCGATACAGATTCCGTAATGATCAATACCAACGTAGACGCTTATGAAGAAGCGTTAAAGATTGGTAATGATTTCAAGCGGCAGGTCAATGAGAGATACCGGCTGTTGGAAATTGATACAGACAATGTGTACCGCCGAATGCTTTTGCATGCCAAAAAAAAGTATGCTGCAGTTAATATGACAATAAATGGTGGCAAGCTATCCACTAGTATTGAGGTGAAAGGACTGGATATGAAACGTCGTGAGTACTGCGTCCTTTCAAAGGAGGCATCGCAGTATGCACTAAACCAGATTCTTGGTGACAAACCATCCGAAGAAGCGTTGGAACAGATTCATGATTACTTGCGCGAGTTGGCGGACAAAGTGCGGAAGAACGATATTCCATTAATGAAGCTTATTATCCGGAATAAACTGGGTAAAAATCCTAAGGACTATCCTAATGGCAACACGATGCCGCATGTACAAGTTGCGAAACGGCGAATCGAAAAGGGCGAGATTGTTAAAATAGACGATGTGATTGCGTTCATTATCTCCGACCAAGATGCAGGAACAAAGCATGCCGCAGAGCGGGCGTATACGCTAAACGAGTTCAAAGCCGCTGGCAATTCGCTCATACCTGATGCAGATTACTATTTGACAAAGCAAATTCTCCCGCCCCTCGAACGCTTGTGTGCTCCTATTGAAGGTACTGACGCGATTCGCCTTGCTGATTGCTTGGGTCTTGACACTGAGAAGTACAAGATTAGTCATGTTTCACGCAGCGGGCCTGGAGCTGACCGAGACTTTGCTCCATTTCAAAGCACCATTGGCGACGCGGATAGATTTCGAGATGCGACGCCATTGAAAATCCGGTGTATGTGTGATAATGTGTTTTCATTTGAAGGAATCACTAGCACAAGCGGAAAGAGCATTACTCCTGCGGGAATCCGATGCGATGAATGCACTCGCACAGTCCCTATGACTACTGTGAACGCACAGCTAGAGGCACAGATTCGCCAGCTAGTTGCACTCTATTACGCGGGTTACGCAGTTTGCGAGGAATGCCATACACGCACACGACAGATTGGAGTTTATGGCAAAAGGTGTATTTCCAGCGACAGTCACAAAAAGCAGTGCACTGGTGTGATTTCTTTTGAGTACAATGATTTGAAAATGTATCACCAACTCTTATACTTTGACAGTCTGTTTGACGTTGACAAGGCCAAGAAACGGACAGAACAAGTCGCAAAGACAAAGGAGGTCCCTGGTGAAGATGAGCTGAGTGTGCACGAGATTGCGGCACTTGCAGAGCATAACCGTCTGCGTTTTGAAGTTCCACGCCGGGTGGTTGAAAAATACCTGTCGCGATGCGGCCGCCGCTACGTTGACATGCGCAATATCTTTAACTTTGTGTAAGCAGCATCTTGTACTATAACTGAAGCTACTAGCTACTAATGAATCTATTTATATTTTTTATTACTTTGAGCAGACGTCACGTCCCACGTCCTATTAAAGGAGGCTTTGGGGGCTCATTTTGAGCACGGCCAGTACTTTTTGAAATATGTTTTATAGCACAGAGAGCGTGGCTGAGATAGGGTTAGGTGTATATTTTTGGTTTCTTGCTGCTGCGGACCTACTTCGTCTTTTTCCTCGCAGTGACATATTTTGTACGGTGAAAAAAAGGTACCACTTTTGAAACTCAATAAATACTTGGCTGGCTCCCTTTTTCCAGTTTGTTTTCTTCTTCCCTCGTTATATGTGTCCTTCAGGAGCAATACAAATAAGCCAATCCGTTTGCCATTATTATTAGCATGTACATTCCGTATTCTCTGGACAAGCGCGCGTTATGCTCATTTGGCGGACTCGCAAATGGGCTGTTGAAGCGTGACCTTCAAGAAACAGCAGACGATATCAAAAACACCGCCGAATGTAAGTATATATATATCTTTAATTCACCGTTGCAAAACATCACATGCTAAAATTTCTAGCATTCACGAATTGGGACTCGTGTATGAATAACACAACCTGTAAATGGGTAGCCATTATCGGACTTGTGATCGCTGCCTTGGTGATACTCTGGATTTTCGCTGCTATTGTGCGATGCTGCTGTCTCGGGGTAGACTGCTTCACGGCAATTTGCTGTTGCTGCACAGCTTGCTGCAGCTGCTGCCGACCAGGAGGATACCGATCCCGCGATGTGAAGCAGTCGTATAATGGGGGAGTACCCTCTGGATATCCAGCGCCGCAAATTACGGCTCAAAATCATCATTATCGGCCAAACTCACCACCTCAGTATGGAAAGGTCACGGATTTCGATGAGCCAAATCACCCCAACCATGGATTCTCTACGAACCCTTCTTTGCACGGCGGTGTTCAACATGCAAGTTTCCTTGGCGGCGCCAACACAGGTTATCAAAAACTTAACGATTCAAATGCCATGGAACTCAATTCCATGGCAGGCCATGGTCCTGAACAACACTACAATAATAATACAGGGTATAATCCAAATCATACCTCTGCGTTTGATAACACGTACAGCGACTACAATAACTATAACAACGAGCATGGCAGTAATGCTGGGTATTACAACAACAGATTTTAAAAGACTAACACAGAATTAAAGAGTTTAACCTCATAAACGCATTTTCTCACCTTCCCTTTTCATGTTTCTGAATGATCCTTTTTTTTCTTCTATCTTTCTCGTGCTCTTACTCATGTCGTCTGCTTATGTTTATTTCAATTGGGTTGCGCACAATTTTCCAATAGTTTTCCAGTTTCAACGGTCTTTCTATTTTCACACAATAAGTTCTTTTTTTCACGGAATATTTTTTTTAACAAAATTAAATCACTCTCGATGCTTCTGCTTTTCTCACCATTTTTTATTTAGTCTTAAATAGATTTATAGCACAAACCCGGTACAATAAAATAAAAATAAAATATAAATCTTTTAGCTACAAAAAAGGCTTATCCAGCTATAGAGCAAACCATGAAAATGTCCAATGAATCTAATGCTAGTAGCCATATGGTCCATTCATAGCAAATATTCTTAAGGTCTTGTGCAGTATGGTTTGTTAACGCAGCTTTCACTTTCCACAAATCATCAATTGGTGTTAAAGGAAGCTAAAGAGGGGGTTTGGTGCATAGGACATAAATAAGATTGCAATAATTTATAAAACTTGATTACATGAATGAATACACTGCTACCAGTGTGGCATTTGAAGGCACTTCCCAAAGGCATTGCTATTTTAAAAATTGGTCTGGTGGCATCACCGATAGAGCTGTTCTCGGTTGATTTCGGCCTGTATCCTTCATAGACGATTTGTGCAACATACGCAAATTAGGCATAAGTGTAAATGGAAATAGCCACATAGATCCGACCCATCTAGCCCATGTACTGCTAATGCCACAAGAAATAGACTGTGAACGCTATGGGAAAGACAATGTAAAAAACCAAAAAGACTGTAATTACTCGAGTTAATAAGCTGAATGCTTTGAGTTGAAACTGAAATTCAAAGATAGTACCAGCAACTCCTCAGTACCAGTAAGGGTCTTTGAGCCTGCTAATGTACTTTTTGAAAGTACGTTGTTAAGTGGTCCATAATACAGAACGGATAAATATGCGAATCACGAGACCAACCAATGTTAAGCGGTATTATGTGTTGAACATAACAAAAGACCAGGATGCCACCTAAGGCAGGACATAATATCTGCCCGCAAACAAAGAGAAAATAAGGAAAGTGTAAATTAAATGATGCGCATGTGGTTTGCAATGTATTGCAGTAGTTGGTGTTGCCTGTTTTCAAAGTTGAGACAATAAATGACCGTAATGCACACCGAACAACACAATATTCATAACTAAACAACCAAAAAACAGAGAAGTTGAGCGCAGGTTGGAATCAAGCCCAAAACTGTAGTAGAAAAGCTCTTAAATCTGAAGGTAAAAGGCATAAAGTACTTTTTTTTGAATTTGATCACAACAGGACTATTCAGAAAAACCAAAGTTTGAAGAAAAAAGCGAAAAAGCTTTATAAAAGGTTCAATAATTATGCTCAATGTACTAAAACCAGGTTTTCATAAAGCGGATCTGTATGAAGCTAATATTTTTACTGGTATTCCATATTGTTGCCCTACAAGTATTGCTCTGCGTGAAACTACAAGAGAGGTCAAAATTATGGATTTGTTAATAATAGGGCATGGAAAAATAAAATTGTTATTTGCAACGCTCCGTTGTAGAAAGTTATAGAAGGTGCCTTGAGCAATATGTTTTAAGATGCAGTGCTTAGAAGTATGCCCAAATCTTGTCCTAACTTTCATTATCATCCGAGGTAAGAGCTCCTACGCACTAGTAATATACTAGAGTTCAGAAAGCACTGATGTAAGTGTAGGAGGCGTGCATTACTCAACAGCCTAACTGTACTTGGCCACTATACTTTTGCAAAATAGCATCTACAAAATAATTAGGCGCTGGCAGCGTAGAGACCATCATCGCTGCCAGAAACCTCATTTTATTTATTCATTTCCGCTTTTAGATATTTTGTCTAGCTTTATTTATACTTTGCTAAAATAGTTACAACTTCAGCAATTGTATAAGAGTAAGAATCTAAGCAGTTAAATGTATTTGGTTTTCTAAATCAAATAAAAATAAATGTGCTAAGTAAATTTTTGATTTTGTGACACAGCATGCCGTAATGTATACTTGGCGGAATCAAGAAATAATTAAAAAAAAAAGATATTAGGCTAATAATAAAGTAGTTAGAGTATAGAAAAATCCTGTCAAGGAATGCTTTGAAATTTTTTGTTGTCTTTAAGAAAGAAATCCATTTTTTGTTTTGGCCGCTGTTCAAGTATTAAATAGGCCACAGACGTCACAATACGATTCGTGATATGCTCATCAGGAAGCTCCGGAGTGCCAATATAACAGTTTCTTCAGAGCCAATTGTTGGAGAAGAGGCTGAACCTGGCAATCTAATGAGAGCTGACTTCTCAACTGATGAATCCGGCCTAGCTGAATACTACAATGTGACTGTATGAAGCACTAGTGCCCCCAGTTGCACTCCCGATCCATTGAAACGTTTAAATGACAAGTACATTGGAAAGAAGGCCAAGTATGCTTTTCTTGGAATCCGACTTCACCCCATTGTACTTTCACCTGGTGGTCTATTTCATATCGACTGAAAGGTCATTTAATGCTTTGCGAAC